>JAODPA010151113.1:0-41402 GCA_025585075.1 Nepenthes mirabilis
TGGTGATGATCCGGAGTAGTATGGTGATATCGATGTTGGGATTTTGTCGATTTTGTTGAATATTGTCCTCATGGAGGACCCCTATGTTGTGTGTTTTTTTTTGTGTGCGTATTTTGATGCACAAACTGCTCGGGTATGCCCTAGCATTTTATACATTAACTCCAAGTCAAAATACTTGGAATTAATGCATATGATGTATAATTTTTCTCCATTTAATCCAAAATACTTACTTACTAAAAAAAAAAACCTGGCTGCTCTCACTAGGCGTTGGGCGGAATGGTCTCCCCTGGTTGTCTGGCGGATATGGACTGGGGTGTGCTGTTTGGATGTTATGGTTCTCTGCACAGGTTGTGGATGCCGGTTTGGTGTTATGCTAACGTGGCGTAATTGCCCAGTTTAGATGAACTTCGTGTTCAGTATGCAGTTTTGGCTGTACAGTGGGCATGCCATGATATGTTTTTGACTGTTTGGTGTCATGCCGAGAAAATAGGGCCTTGTTCTCTACAAAGTGCCGGGATGAAAATCTCAATGATATTTGCTTTTGACCGAGGGACATGGAAAATGCCGTGATGCAACCGACCGAGATGGAAAAGGCTTTGTTTGCAGCAAATGTCCAAGATGCAAATGACCGTGGTGCAGTTATTGAATTGTTTCCTAGGTGTATGCTATGGGACCAGCTGCCTTTGACCGAGATCTGGTTTACTGGCTTGGTTAATGGCCATAGGCACATGTAATTCTGTTTCTTCGTTGTTCTTTTCTTTTATTTGGTTTTGTGGCATGTTTCACGGTGCCTGGGGTATAGCCCATCGTCTTTGTTCTAAATCCAAATTGGCAAAATACTTGGAGATAGAACATTAACTCTATATTTTTTTATTTTTCATTTATAAATTTTCTTTGGTAAGTAAAGATGTATTAAATAAAAAAAATTATACAACTTATTATGTATCTCCAAGTGTTTTCCGACTTGGAGATAAAATCATAGACGCGAGGCATACCTCGATCACCACAAGGCAACACATGACTCCAAAAAAAAAAATGAAAACATAGTCGTGTGGGGAGGACAACTTTTTTTTTTGGTAAGTAATGTAGGGAGGACAACATACTACAATTAAAGCCGGCTCTGTCATAATAATCAACAGAGCTAGTATTAGACCAAGCTAAATCGAGCAAATGGCTAATCCTGCATTACTTAAAAAAACTACACTACTTGAGGGAAAGCAAGTAACCCAGCATCACAAAATCTGCTTCAGTGCTTCTTTAATGACGAACTAGCTACATCCCCAGCCACATCACACTCAGCAAAGGCAGAGGGCTCCTGCAACATGTTCCTTCCACGCAGTAGCTTCTACCCGGTAGTAATACACTTTGGCCTGCTGCATGAGCAGTTGTAATTATCTACTTCAGGCTGGAGGAGGTAGCTTCAGAAAGGATTTGAGCATCAGTCCATAAGCATCAAACACACAGCCAGAGCAATCTGCCGTGTGAAGCATCAACATTTGCCAGCATCAGAATGGCAAATTCAGCACCACCAATAGACTGTAGCACCACCAACAGCCTGTAGCACCACCAACAGCCGAACTATCATGGTACAAATTGTATCCGATAGGTTTGCAACAGCAGCAACACAAACAGATTAAATTTATAAAATTTAATTACTTACCAAAAAAAGAAATACTTGGGGCTCCCACTGATTACTTCTAGACTCTCAGTCTCGGATTGCAAGCCTCACATCGATAAAGTCATTTGGTGGATCCCGTCCTGGAAGAATCGGTAGCTTTCGTTTGGAGGGCATCTTCAACTTGTCTCATCTATTCTTTCATCTATCCACTTGTACTGGGCCTCCATGTTCATTCTGCCCAAGTCTGTTCTTAAAATCATCAAAAGTTACATTCGTAGATTTCTGCAAGGGGTTAATGATGGGAAGGTGACTGCTAAGGTTGTGTCGGCCAACATACGCTATCCAAATAGTGAAGGTAGCCTGGGGTTAAAAAACTTGTATGCCCAAAGCAAAGCTTTGATCTGCAAGTTGTTATAGCGTATTATTACTAAGGACTTTGGATTGGCGTGGTCTTTATGGGTTCATGTGTGAAATTTAGTCCATCAATTGGATACCCTGCCATTCCAAATCTGGAATTCAACCAGCATGGTCAGAATTCTGTTGAAGATGGGTCGTCATCTGCAAAGATGAGCAGTGAGGAGTTGAATTCTGAAGGCAGCGGATGCTGCCTGGACGTGGCTGGTTCCACTCCAGTCGACCATCTTCCTGTGCAAGATAGCACAGTGAAGATGATGCCTGATGGGGCAGAATTACTGCCAGCCGATGGTCTGTCAATCCTTCCAATGGAGTCAGAAGGTATGGTGGAGGATCTCCCCTCTGTTTCACAGGGCGCTCTTTGGAGTGCCATCCGGTGGACAACCATGGTGGGCTGATCATATTACCCCATCAAAGTTGTGACTTTGAGGCTACCAGGTCTAACTCTAAAGCGGGGTTACCCAGTGAGCATGCAGGAGGATCTACGGGCATCACGTAGTCCTCGGTGGTGAGAAAGAATACTCATGGAGGTAAGCCTCTTCTAAAATTCTATCCTCCTAATTATTCCAATATAGAGAATACAATTTTGTCACCCCCTGACAACGTTATACAACAAGGTGAGGAGCTCTGGAGAACCACCTTGGTTGGATATTGTGTTGGCAACCCCAAACATTACAATGCAATTAACAATATCACCAGGAAAATTTGGGCCCATTTTGAACTACAACATGTGGCCGAGAATGATTTGGGGTTTTTATTTTTCCGATTCTCATCTACACAAATGCTTGAGAAATGCCTTAATAGTGGCCCTTGGTCTATCGCTGGTCATCCTTTCTTTCTAAAGAAATGGAAACTGGGGATATTGCTGTCCAAAGAGGAGCATAAATCATTCCCCAACTGGGTGACACTGACTGGGGTCCCTGTTGAATTGTGGACTCCACTTGGACTGAGCTGGATTGCCAGTGCTGTAGGGAAGCCAATTCAGTTAGATCCAGTCATTGAAACGCTTGAAAGAATGGGGTTTGCTAGGGACTGTGTTGAAGTGGGGTTTGATACTCACTTACCTGACTCTGTGAAAGTCCGTTCCGGTTGCCCTGATGAGCACACGGACAACCCGTTCATTGAAATTAAGTTAGATTACCAATGGAGACATATAAAGCGTACCAATTCTGGTGCTATTGGGGCAAAGGCGCCCTCTTCCAAACAAAAGTGGGTCCCCAAGGAGGTGGGAAATAACCATAACTAGGTTCGGATTGCCCCAGTGCCGAATACTTTGCTGACTAGCCAGGCTAATACTGTTACTGCCCCATTTTCTTCTGGAAAGTCGGGTCATAAGGTATTGGATACCTCTAATTCCTTTACTGTCCTTCAGGAATTTGCTAAGGCTGAATCACCTCATGATGGCCAATGGCATCCAGCTTCTCTGGAGGGGGTTCCCATTGTTACTCCAATAATACGAACGATATTGGCCTAGACTCTTCCATGAGGTCTGCTGAGATAAATAACGGCCTGAAATTGCAATGTCGACATCAAGAGGATTGGTTGACTCATAGTTGCCATCCGGACTCCATTTCTCAAATTCCAACATCTGATTCGTGTGGTCATGTGGATGTAGAGTCAACTCAAGAATCTTCTGATACTGAATTAGCTGGCACTCCAAGGGTACTATCGAATAATCAAAGCCCAGCTTCCATGACTCCTCCCCTATCCAATGGCAGTGTCAAAAAGAGGGGGAAAAAAGAGTCGAGCAAGAAAAAAGTTTCCCCGGGGTCTAAGAGATCTTCCCCGCTTTCGCCTTCAACTCATGATTAATATAGCTTGTTGGAATATGAGAGGGCTTAATGGGTTGGTAAAAGCCCATGAAGTCTGAAACGTCATCTGCTCCCACGGCTGTAATATTGTGGGTTTGGTTGAAACCAAAGTAGCTGAGAAGAACTCTGCGTCTATATCAGCTAGAATTAGACATCATTGGAATTGGCACATGAACTACTCTGAAGCCTCTCTTGGGCGTATTTGGGTGGGTTGGGACCCTATCAAGGTAGGGGTGAAAATTATTTCTTCAGAAGATCAGGTTATTCATATCGAAGTCCTGGCTCTGAAGGAAAATTTTTGATGTATTATATCGTTTATTTACGGTGCGAACTTAGAAAGCCTCCATAGGCGTCTTTGGGAGAGCCCTAGACAGATGGCTTCCCTCCCTGGTGATCTTTCCTGGGCTGCGCCTAGGGATTTCAATGCTATCTGGTCTCCATCCGAGGCTCTTGGCGGTGTTTCGCACCAAAAAAGTTCATTAGACCTTGACAAATGCCTCCGAGATTGTGATCTTGAGGATGTGTGCCACGATGGTATGTATTATACATGGAATGATGGGCAGGATCCTCTAAACCAAATTTTTAGGAAGTTAGATGGAGTTGTGGCAAATGGGCATTGGATGGATTATTTCAGAAGGGTCAAAGCAACTTTCCCACCTCCCAGACTGTCTGACCATTCTCCTTGCATTATTTTTCCATCAGATGAACGAAAATAAAATTATGGGATGTTTTGATTTAATAATTTTCTAACCAAGTCCCCAAGATTTCACCAAGTGGTAAAAGATGCCTGGGTTGATGATGTGAGAGGTACACCTATGTATCATTTGGTGTCAAAACTCAAACAGACGAAGTATGCACTGAAAACTCTAAATTTTCTTGAAGGTGATGTCCATGACGAAGTCTTACGCACCAGGAAAAAATTGGAGGAAATTCAAGGTCAACCCCATTTCCCACTTGGATGTTCCCATGCGGAGTCTTCATGTAGGGCTTCTTATCAAGATGCCATGGCAAAGGAAGCTGAATTCTTTCAACAAAAAGTTAAGACCAGATAGTTTAAAGAGGGAGACCGGTGTACAAAATTCTTTTTCAGGACTATAAACGGAAACAATAACAGGAAAAGAATTATCTCCCTACTAGATGAGTTTGGGAACCCGACTGTTGGGACTGAGGCTGTCCATAAATTGGTGGTTGATCACTTCAGAAAGGCACTTGGGTCGGGACGTATGGGTGGATTGGCAGTTCTTTCACAGATACGGTCTTACATCCATCACACTGTTTCGGACTGTCTAACTGGCACTCTTATTGGTCCAGTAACTGAAGAGGAGATTCGAAAAGCGATATTCTCGATTGGTGATGACAGAGCCCTAGGCCCGGATGGTTTCACTTCAAAATTCTTTAAGGCTTCATGGGAGGTTGTAGGTTAGTCTGTTTGCGAAGCCATCGGTGATTTCTTCAATCACGGGAAACTTCTTAAACAACTGAATACAACTATTATCAGTCTAATCCCGAAGGTGCCATCTCCGCGAACAGTTTCTGACTACTGACCAATATCATGTTGTAATGTCATCTACAAAGCAATCTCAAAGATCATTGCAAACAGATTAAAGATGACATTACCCTATCTTGTAGGTAAGTGCCAAACGGCCTTTGTTACTGGACGTCAAATTAGTGACAATATTCTTCTGGCTGAGGAGCTTCTACATAAGTATCACCTTGGCCATGACCCTCCTAGGTGTACTATGAAGACTGATCTGATGAAAGCATATGACTCCGTTTACTGGGACTTCCTTATCACTATGCTGACACTTATGAAGTTTCCTCCTCAAATGGTTGAATGGATTAGGCAATACATTATCATGCCTTCGTACTCTATGAATATTAATGGAGAAGCAATCGGGTTTTTCAAGGGGGGCAGAGGCCTTCGCCTAGGCATCCTATCTCTCCATATTTATTTGTACTTGTTATGGAGGTGCTCAATGGTATCATTGAAGTGAAGACTAGGAGGAACGATCAATTCAAATTTCATTGGAAATGCAAAGAGACCCAAACAATCATACTTGCCTTTGCAGATGACCTTCTTCTCTCTTCTCATGTTGATATTACCTCAGTTCAGATTCTTAAGGAATGTCTTGAGGAGTTCCAAATGTATTCGGGGCTCTCTGCAAATAGGAATAAAAGTGAAGTATTTATCTGTGCAAAGGACACTTCTATCTACCAAGACATAGTTGGTCTTATGGGTTTCAGAATGGGCAATCTTCCAATTCGTTATTTGGGGGTTCCATTGATTACCACTAGGCTCTCTCCCAAGGATTGTACTTCTCTCACAGATCGCATTACTCGTCGGATCCAGTCCAGGAAGAATAGGTGGGTATCATTTGGAGACCGATTGTAACTTATCGTATCTATTCTTTCCTTCATTCATCTCTACTGGGCCTCAATTTTTATTCTGCCCAAATCCATTCTCAAATCGATCAACTGTATCATACGTCGGTTCCTCTGGTCTGGATCTACTAAAGAAAAATTTACTGCAAAGGTAGTATGGGATGATGTGTGCTACCCCAAGAGTGAGGGTGGGCTGGGCCTAAAAAATCTGCAGGATTAGAATAAAGCCCTCATATGTAAGCCCCTGTCGAGGATCATCTCTAAGGATCCTGAGTCGATCTGGTCCTCTTGGATTCATAAAAACAGAATAAGAGATCATTGTATTTGGACCGTAAAAGTTCCGAAGTCAACCTCGTGGAGTTGGTGGAAGATTATGAAGCATCGCCCATTTATGCACTCTCATTCAATCCATACCGTTGGTGACAATGCTGATACTTTTCTGTGGCATGACAATTGGCACCCGATGGGGCCACTGAGTATAGTTAGTTCTGACCGTACTCATTTGGTATTGGGGTTGCCATGGGATGCCAAGGTTCATCAGATAATCAGAAATAACCAATGGGTCTCGCCTGATCAATATGATCACGAAATTTCTTAGCTCTTGGAGAAAATGCCCACTTACCTTCCTATCACCAATAAATCAGACTCTGTGAAATGGGATGACAATGCTGATGGTAAATTTTCATCTAAATCTGCTTACTTTCTTATCCACCCCCACAAGCCGACCTTAAGATGGATTAATCTAGTTTAGGGTCCCTTCCATATTCCTGCTCATGCCTTCACGCTCTGGTTGGCCATTAAAGGTAGGCTCAGTACCGCTGATCGTATCCATGGTGTTCCCAATCTCTCTCCTAAATGCATCCTATGTGATTCGGCTGATGAAAATCACGAACTTCTTTTCTTTTCATGTCCATTCTCTAAAGATTTATGGTCCCGGATCCAAAGGAAAGCGGGCATTCAGTGGCCTTACCCTGATTGAAAACAAAACATTGATTGGGTGGCCTAGAAATGGAAAGGGAAGAATTTTATGGCTCAGTCTAAAAGGATTACTCTTACAGCTACAATCTATTTCATCTGGAAGGAACATAACAAGCGGATTTATCAAAAATCTGCCCCACAAGATATCCCACAGATTTTTTCAACGATTATTAATGCAGTTCGAGACAAAATGAAGACAACCTTAGAAAATGATAAATGTACCCCACGAATGTATTAGATGCGTTGGAACTTATAAAAAAAAATTCCCAGTTTCCGAGATTGGCTGTTCCCATTTTGATATTTTTGGCCTGAATCCAGGCTGAATTTGTATCGATGCTCGAGGTTTGCATCGCGTATTTGATATTACAAAAAAAAAGTGCCAGTTTTCGGGATTGGCTGTTCCCATTTTGATATTTTTGGCCTGAATCCAGGCTAAGTTTGTATCGATGCTTGAGGGTTGCATCACGTATTTGATATTACAAAAAAAAATAAAAAAAGGGGTATATTGGGTGTTTGTCTGGCTGTTTACAACTTAAACCCTCATTTACTAAATTTGTTGGGTCTGTAGGGTTTCTCATCCCTTCGTCCTTGTAAGTATGGTATGGTCTCGACTTCAATCTGAAATGTTCTGATGCTTAAGACCTTCATCATTTTTTTTACGGTTTTTCAAGTGATAAAAAAAAATTCTTCTTGCAGGACACGATGTCATGGGAGTGGCCATTCCAGCCACTGGCTAATGATGCTACTGTGAACAGGTGTTCCCATAGGTTCTAAGAGATGGCTAATGTAGATATTGTGTGCTTATGAAACTGCTTGAAGTACCATTGAAGCGTGCCCATCCAATTTGCACAACGATGGATGATGGTCACGTGTTGTTGATACTTTATGTTCCCCTTGTTCGTACTTGGCTCTCGCTCGTGGACTATACAGGATGCCGACTTGGGCGTAACCATGCTGATGGTATGTGCATTTATGTTGCTGATTGACTCCATCTTCCTTTTCTTCTTGGCTGTGGATTTCTGATTGACAAGACGAGTTCCCTCAGGAAAAGAGATCTGCGGCGGTTTAGATGTTATTCATCTAGGTGAGACTTACTATTTTGTGTTTGTGTACATTCCATGACTTGGTTTATGATAGTGCTCGAGGTATACCCTAGCGTGTTGTTCTACCTCTAAGTCGGCAAAACATTTGGAATTAGAACATCATTCTGTAAATTTTGTTTAATTTAATCTCATCTTACTTACCAAAAAAAAAAGATAAAAACAAGTCCTGCTTAAGGACAACATTCATCAAGAGAAAACCAGCATAAACTTTACATTTGGCAAGTAAGCTGTAAACAAAACCTAAGAGCTTGCTATACTCCCACGGCACCCAAGCACGATTGGTCCATTCTAGGAAAGCCTGCATACATCTATATTTTCCTCAACAGCATCCAGCAACAGTCCTACAACTTCCATCGAGCAATCAATTGAGGACGGCAGCAAAGGAGAACCTGCATTGCTCCTACTCTCCGCAGCTTGAATTCCAGGAAACCAGCAATGAGATGGCTCCCGCACATCATTACTCACACCTGCTAGTACAGCGCATGGATCCTCACCAACTCACCCAGCCAGCGAAGCAAATCTCAGCAGAAGCGTGTCCACAGTGCTGTGCTCTGTAAGTCTCCACACAGCCAGCTGTGACACCATTGCATCAGGACCAGATGCATCAGCGCGAAAGCACTGAGATCCCTGAGATAGCTGCTCCCTACTTCAACCGCAAGCCAGAATCGCAAAACAATCCACACCAGCAACTTGAAAAATTAGCCCAGCCCAGCATTATACTCTGATTATACACACTCCATAATACAGCTCCAGCAAGATTGATTAGCATTAGATCCGAATCTGCTGAAGAAACAACGACCCAGTGCAGAACAAACAATGCAGCTCATGGCTCCCACATCAGTCGACCCAGAACCTGTAACTGCTTCTAGAGAAGCACTCATTTGCAGCAGCCACCGCTTTCAGCACCTGGGAAGAAAACCAGTAAGACCAAACCAGCTAATCGGCACATACTGCTGAAAAAACTTCGCCTGCAGGCTCACAGCATAGATTAGCATGGCATACCCTCACGGCAATGGCAACAAAACCAACCTCCCAGACCATGGAGGAAGAGGAACTCAATGGGAACACAATCATCCACATCAGCCACCAAGTAAGAGGCAATAAGGGAGATGAATTGAATCAGCAAGGAGAACATCAGTGAGCCACATCAGACAATCCTGGAAGCCTTATTTTAATGCGAACACCAGAACCCCTCAAAATGGGGCCAACAACCATTCCCGCAACTGATTCCTTTTGCTACACCACCCCAGCACTCAACAGCCACGCCCAAGAAAGCAGAGGACATGCAGCAGCTACAACAGCTATGTAAACCCGACTTAAACAGGGAGCCTGCAACATCCCTTCTGTGCCACCGATATCAACCAGATCACAACCCAGCATCCCATCAGGAACAGCTTCAGACCATCACACCCTCACCCTAGCTAGAGCAACACAGCAAAAAGAACATCAGAAATGCCAACCCAACCTAATATTGATCCCATACAATACATCCTGAAGTCAACATGTCGTTGGTTAAACAGATCAGTGCCTAATACAACTGAAGCATCAATGAGCAACATCAATCTCCAGACCGACGTATCAGCTATGCAGCTCAACTGCCCCGACTACTACAAGATCAAAATACACCCACACGTCACTTGCATCTGAGTTAACTGGCAAAAGCATGAAGGCCCATTCACCCTTAAGGCAGGAACAGGCCAGAAAAACACGCAGTATCCAGGCACAACAAAAAGAACCAGCGTCATGAGCACCTGAAAAATAGAGAGATTTTTTTTTTTTTGGTGAGGGAATGGAGAGATCAATGAGGGGCAGCAGCACAAGCATTAAAGGCCAACCAACTCACCACGTTTGATTTTTTTTTTTTGGGTGAGGGAATGGAGAGAACAACGAGGGGCAGCAGAAAACCAGTAGCTCCACACGTTCCATTCTAGCTGTGCTCGAATCCAGTTGGAGTGGTTTACCAACCCCACTTGCTATCCAATTGAGACCTAAGGGGGTCCAATATTTGATTGGGATGTTGAACAAAGTTATCCAAACGGGGAACTTTTGGTGAGACTTCTTAGACAGCACCATACCAGGCATCCATCTTTCGTGGAAGATAGATTTCCTCCCAAAGGCCCAGGGGCCTTTGGCCAAACAGAGATTCAACTGAGCTTCGGAAGCAAACCAAAAGAAGAAGAAGCCCTTATCATTCCCAACTACATAACATAGCCCAAATCTTACGGGCAATGACGTTAACAGCCAGAAAATGTAGAGGATTTTCATAGAAGTACCCCACCAAAGTTGCGCCCCATAATTCTTGGCTCTGCTAAATAACCTCAGTAGGAGGAGAGATGGAGACAACATCCCCATCTATAGATTGGGGGGATAAATTTTAAGAGGAGAACAAGGGCTAATTCCTCGCCTATGAATAACTTCAACCCAGGTAGATTTGGGTTTAGTCAGAATCTCACCTGATTTGAAAAGTGTAGAGGGAGGCACAACCCCAGGAGCCGAATCAGCATTTCTCTGAACCGAGGCTGAATCAGTAGCAGGAGCAGTATCAAAAGCATCAAACGTAGGCTCTGGTCTCAGAACATCCACGGAATCATTTTGCGGCGTGCTCTTACACCGGTCGGCATTCCTAGCAAACGAATCAAGGGAGGAGGCAGCCGGCACCAACAGGTGGCTATTGCTTAGTGCCAGAGGCTTTAGGCACTCCAAAAAGGATGAATTGGGGGCAGGGGAAGAGAGTAGGGCAGCCCTTTGCAAGGGAGGTAAAGAGGGAGAAGATTGGGTGATGAGAGAAGAAACCACTGACGAAGAAGAAACATCGGGGGACAGTGGATGATAGGATGACCAAGAAGGGCTCGTCGGCGCCTTCAGAGGACCAGCCATGGCCGGTGCCGACAAAACAACAGATAGGCTAACGCTGTGTACCCTCGGAGCCTCTTACCCAGATTCAAAATTTGAAAGCTAGAGAGAGATGAGAGCTTCTCTCTCTAATGATGTCTGCTAGCTAACATAATTTTCAAAACATACAAAATAACATATACAAAATATATGTGAATAAATATCAAATAATCACATTCACAAGTTAGGGTTTCAATTTTCTAAAGTTAAATCATATATAAATCACAAAATAAATGGGCAAAATTGTAAGGTCTGATTTTTCAAAACATAGTAAATTCTAGCAATTAAATTGATGTAATTAAGTTTGGGATAAGTGAAATTAGAAAAAATAAAAAATTAACTTAGTGCGCTAACATTTTAGGGCTGAGCCTACTGTGGACTAAAGCCCAAAAGTAGGCCCCGAATCCAGTAGATACTAGGCTCACTGCAAGCTTGAGCGCAGCGAAATGCGCCAAAAACAGATTGCTCAGGAAAAATCTGTACACGTTGCTCATTCGAGCGCAAAGAAGGCGCTGAAAAACAAAATGGTCAAGCTCGCTATTCGCTTGAGCCATCGTGGCGGCGTCAATTGTTCCAGACTTGCGCTCGTTGTGCGTTCGATAGGTACTCGAGCGCCAGTCACATTTTTAACCCACAAACCTTCTTTCGGGTTTATAAAAAGGGGTAAGGGGGAAGGGTTTTGGGGAGAACGATGAAGAAGCACGAAGAAGGAGAGGAAGGAGAAAGAGAAAGAGGAAAGAGAAGAGATTTATCGCTACATCCAGTCTGATTAGAGTAAGAAAATCAGTAGATCAAATCGAGACAAGTACACCCTAAGCTTTATTTTCCATTGTTACTACTTTTAAATATCTCTGCTTCGGTATTCATGTTCTAAAACCCCCTCTCTCTAATATTTACTTCGAATAATGCATGTTTCTCATATTTTATTGGATAGGTTTTATGTTTATGCATAAATATAAAGATGGATGGCTTTGATTTCGTCAATTGACTTATGTTTTGTGTTCCATTTGTATCTGGAAGCTTTGCCTCAAACCCTAATTCGAAAATGGAGTATAGTGTATTTACAAATCTTGAGTTTTGAGGTAAATTATTGATTGGTGAAATATTTAAGCTTATTTAGACAATTTTATCCAAAAATTTTGTAAAAGTTAAGCCACCTAAAATTTGTTAAGAACTTCGAACATCCTGTCCTCGGGATGTAAATAAGGAGGAATAATTTGTTAAGAATTTTTGAGCATCCTGTCTTCGGGGTGTAAATAAGGAGAAAATTGTTCATTAAGAACTTCGAAAAATATCCATGTTTTCGATGATTAGGAGCTCCAAAACTATATGGAGGCTTCGGCCAGTATTTCCTTAGCATGCCCTGAGAATGTCCCTGTCCATGGAGTGAGCGTGGTCCGCCTTCCACAAGTGTTACTTTGAAAATCCTATCCTCATGATGTAAATGATGAGAAATTATTTGTTAAGAACTTTTAAACATCCTACCCCCAGGATGTAAATAAGGAGGATAAGAACATTTGAACAAGAATTTTGGATTTTTGGATCATTTGAATAAGAATTTTGGATCTTCGAATCATTTGAATAAAAATTTTAGATCTTCAGATCATTTGAATAAGAATTTTGGATCTTCAGATTATTAGAATAAGAATTTTGAATCTTTGGATCATTTGAATACGAACTTTGGACTTCGGATCAACTTTGAATAGGAACTTTTGAACATCCTGCCATCGGGATGTAAATAAGGAGGACAAGAACATTTGAAGAAGAACTTTAACTAAGAACATTTGAATAAGAAATTTGAATAAGAACATTTGAATAAGAACTTTGAATAAGAACTTTGAATGAGAAGCTTTGAATGAGGACTTTGAATGAGGACTTTGGATAAGGACCTTGAATGAAGAACTAAGAACTTTTGAACATAACCCCTTCAGGTTTATGCATTGATTTATGTTTTTGGTCTCGTTTGTATGCATGTATAATTTTCCCAATTTCTTCTAAATGTCATTAGCCTTATATTTTGCATGTTTTATATGTTATTTGTATCTTCTTACTATTTTGGGTACCTTGTTAGGCAATTGCTCACCCTTACTTTTAATTCCCTCCCAGATAAGCTGAAACCTGATAGGAAGGACCTAAGATAGGAATTGAATAGAAGAAGCTTGTGGAGTTTGAAGGCTTTTGAAGATTTTGAATGTTTGAGGACTTGTAAATGTATATATATATATATATTGTAAGTAATTAATTGCATTAAAATTTAAAGAAAAGGTACAGAAACTATGTTCTTTGCCAGGTGTTTTGCCGACATGGGGAAAGAAAACATAGAAACAGGAAAGTCCCCAAAGGCCCTAACAAAAGTCATAATAAAAAAATAATAACAATATCCGATCACCATAATCCATGATATCAAACAGTCTAACAGGCAGCTAAGGAATGGCTTTCGAGTACATTCATGAATAATGAAGCGGCGAAACCAGCAACCTTTCAAGCTTAGCAAGGCCATACTGGCCACAAGTCCAAATCAGCACTTGACATGCCATGTCAACAAAGTCAAACTGGATACAAAGCCAAACCGGCCTCAAGTCCAAATCGGCAATTGACATGCCAAGTCAGCAAAGCCAAACTGGCCACAATTCGAAATCGACAATTGAAACGCAAGTCCAAATCAGCACTTGACATGCCATATAGCTAATATTTTGAAGGAATTTTATATATTATGGTGATATAGAATGCTTTTGTACCTTGATGAATGTAATGTTTTTACTTCTACAAATTGATATATGGTTATAGTTACTTCCACAATTGTTTTTGATATTTGGATTTGTTTTGGTCATAGATGGCATCTCTCTTAGATCCAACACGGTGGTTAGGAGTACTGTGTTGGAGTTATGGATGATACGGCATTTTGTGAATCCTATGTCTTGAGATGGCGTTGAATTTTGAGATTTGATTGCTTGTATGTCTCGAACAGGTTGTTTAATATAGGTTCTTTGCATGGGTTTGTCCCCATTTTTAGAGGAAGCTTTGCATAATTTTCTGCAGAAATTGATGTATTTAATTTTATGGGTATTGGTTTTGTATGTTTATTGATGGATGTTATTAGAGAAAAATAACTTGTTCCATCACAAAAATGGCAAGGCACGGGGTTAGGGTTTCCACGAAATACAAAACTATATAAAACTTTCAAATCAAACAAAAAATCAACATATATGTATGCTTAATATATGGGTATTTCAAAATACAAGCTTCAACTGACATTTGAATAAAAATACCCGAGGAAAATGGAACAAAAAGAGCAACAAGAGAAAGAAAAGCATATGAGTGCACTTATCTCGATCCGATCTATATGTTCCTTAACTAGCTCCAAGCCAAAAACGTACCCGAGAGCATAAAACTCCCATTTCTCTCTCTTCTCCATTGCACACTCTCTCTCTCCTCTCTCTATTTTTCTCCACAAAAATGATAGAAAATAAGACGCGCGGCTTTAAATAGCCAAACTAGTACTCGAGTGTGCGTCAAGCGCCCTGCCTTGGAATTGACGCTCAATCGGTGCCTCAAGCATCCCTTAAGCACCATGCTACTGGAAACGGTGCTCGAGTGGGGCTCGAGCGCTGGTCAAGCATAGGTCAAGCCTGCAGGGAGCCAATTTCGCATACGCGGCATCCAGAACCTGTTTTGACCATTCTAATCTAATTTTTCACATTCTTGGACCATAATTTTGATTATATTAGTTTAATAAATTATGATTATCATAATTTAAAATTCTAATCTTATTTGCATATTAACATTTCAAAATTTACAATGCCAACACCCGATTTTGCCAATTTCGGGTCTTTGCGCTCTTCAATCCAACTCCTTACACATCCTATGACGTCAATTTACTTATATCAACTTAGTTACTCATATTTACTATGTTTTAGAAATTGGTACCTTAAAATCCTTCACCACTTATAGAAATTTCATCCTCGAAATTTAACGAACATTAAAATTTAACAATTGGGGATAATCATTTCAGATTTCTTCTTCACGTCCCTGAGTCTTTTTTTTTGTAAGTAATTAAATTTGAATTAAAAATAAAAGTAAGTACAAAAGCTATGTTCTAACTCCAAGTGTTTTGCCGACTTGGAGATAGAACATAAATATTGGGGAATTCCTGAAACACCACCATGAAACAATTCATGAGTTCGAAAGAAAAACAAACAGGAAAAAGTCGTCTATATTTACATCGTCTTTCACGTCCCTGAGTCACATCTTTAAATAAATGATTTTTCCTAGATAATCTTAACAAATTGAATTATTCTAATAATCTAGATTAAAACCTTATCATAAAACAAATTCTCAGTCTCCAACAATGGCTTAACTCAATCACATACTTATTTCCTCAATCATCAATACACAAAAGACATCATGGTAATCCGTTAAATTCAAAGGCAAACCTATTTATTGACTACCTCTTCGACTTATTACAAAATCTAAAATGGACCAATAAACTCTTACTTAATTCACCCTAAGCCTAAAAAATGATTATTCACCTTGAATCTCAAATCGAATCTTAAAATATATGGGCCCACATGCTTCTACTGTGCTACTCTTATTGATCATTTATTTACACACTAAATATTCTCTTACAGCTCATATATATTGATTCCTATTAGTTACCTAGGTTACTTAGCAGCTACAAACCTAAGAAAAAGTTCAAAGATATCAATACAACTAAGGTAAAGCCAAAAATCATCAGATTACAATCAACGTTTTTTTTTTTTTTTTTGTAAGTAAGAAAAATGTATTAAGTTATAAAAAAAGCTTTACAACCTATGATTTAAGCCAAGTGTTTTCCCGACTTGGAATGAAACATAACCGTGGGCCTTACCCCAAAAATTTAATTAGATACAAACAAAACAAAACTGCAACAGGAACATCATATGTCTTTTTTTTTTGTAAGTAATTAAATTGCATTAAAAAATAGTAAATTACAACAACTATATTCTACTCAAAGTGTTTTGCCAACTTAGAATAAGGACGTAGCAACAAGGGAATCCCCTGAGACCAAGACACTAATCATGAATAGCGAAAAGTTAACCAGCAAAGAAATCTGATTATTATAGATCGAAACCACCAAAGAAACAACTCCAACAAGAGTCAATACTAAGCCAAACTGGCAACACAAACTACCGACATAGCACACAACAAACTGCACTAGGCCTGATTAGCAGAACGAGGGGATCGCTTCTGCTTGGTCCTACTCAATTTTTCAAGTATGGATTTCAACACGAAGCCTTCGGCAGAGTCTACCCGTACATTGGCAGGAGGAAAGGCAATAGCTACAGAATCCTCAGGATGCTGTAGATTGGAACAAGGGCCTGAATCCCCACCTTTTGGAAATGGAAGAATAGTTTGAGCTGAAGAAGTAGTTTCAGATGAGCTTACAACCTCTTCAGAACAAGTTATGATTGCAAGAGCGTCCCTTTGGTCCGCATTTTTTTTTGGTATGTAAGTTGAGTGCATTAAAAGAAAAAAATATTACATCTATGTTCTACTCCCAGTGTTTTGCCGACTCGGAGTAGGAAACATAGCAGAAAGGGTATCCGCGGAGACCATGACTCAAATCATGAAGAAAAAAAGAACAACAGAAAATACATTGGATCATCAATAATCAAAGACGAATGGCGATATCTTCAAAAGAGACATCAAGATTCCTTATGGCAACATTGGCAACAGACTCGCCACCCAACATCACTCAAAACGTGATGAAATTGGGCCTTCCAAGACCACGATGAGAGAAGGCTCTAATGAGACCAATAGAGAGCCACGACTGCCAAGCCGGGCAGCCACATTCCTATTCTGCAAAACAGCCACATATGGGTCAACAAAGTTGACCGTCCACCCATCAGGCCCATAAGGACCTCAGTCATTAGCTTCTCAACCCGGAGCGAATATCACGGCAATAGACCATCTCGGCCAATTAGCATACCTCGGACAAAAGCAACATCTCAGACATTACTAGACGCGCCATGGTCATGCAGACATCCCGGGCATAAGCAAATTCGAGCCATAAGCACCGAGGAAAAACCATGGTCAATTGTTCATCATATCCTTGACTAGAGGTAAAGCTCTCAACACTGATGCACCTAAAATGGAGCACAACTGAGCAGGCGGTAGCCCAACTCAACTCAACCAAAACACCATATCGGCTATTAGGGACCTTGATCAGCAACAGCTCCTCCCAATGCAAACCACCTGGCATGAGCCACCTTAAACAAATGTAATTCACTGTCCAAATTGAAAACCACATTTGAGGCTGCAACACTTCACAGGTAGCAAGGCATCAGGGGTTCACTATGCCCAAGAAACCAGCCTCAAAATAGGAGAACGCCTGGGAAGGACGAGAGCATCACGCCCACAGCAATTTTACCCCAGAAGCAGGAGACCTGAGAGAAGGAATCTTGGCCAGGATCCAACCACGAGATCCGACTTTAGCACCCAATTCTCAAGAGATACAAACCCAAGCCTAAGAAAAAACAGCCACCATTTCAGCTATACAGGCAGAGCTACTTAGCTCAAATTCTTACACCAAGCAGCACAAAGCATCCAGCTTCAGAAAACATGGAGCAGGCTGAATACAGCGAGGGCATTCATAAAACTCCCCGATATTTCATCAAAGCTCGCAGCAGCACCATAGAAGGAAGCCACCATATAGCCAACGAAACAGCAGGAAGCCTATTTCCTCTAGCAACCCTAGCCGCTCTATCAGAATAACAATGAAGCATCAGCGCCAACCCCAACAGACTTCTAGCATCAGAAAGAGAACAAAGCCCCCATCTCGGGCAACAAACCCAGCCAGGAGCTCAGACCACTGAGGATTCAGCCCCAGGGCACATCCAGAGCAACGCAGCCAGTTGCGCAAACCAAGTGGCAACCTTATACAGCTTCAAATTTCAAGAAACCGTAGGATACCCAGGCTCCTGCAACAAAGCGGGCAAACCAGATATGTCCAATAATCGCCCAATCAGACAGTAGCTGGAGCCGTATCTATCGTCGGAACCAAAATAGGGATTCTCAATCACAGCAGCCTCAACAGCTTAGGGCAAGGGGGCCTAGCCAAGATCTGAGGTGGCGAGACCCACATAAAATCAAATGTCAAATTTGAAATTTAAGATTTGAAATTTGAAATTTGAAGAACACAGATGGGAAGAGAGCATCTGTAAAAAAAAAAAAAAAACCCCCAATCAACTCCATCCCCCAATCAACTCCATCCCAAGCACCAGGCACCAAGGGAGGAGCTGCTTCTTCAGATGAAGAACCGGGTCAACAAGCGAAAGCCTAACACCCAATAAAATACAGCGAAGAGTGGAACCGAAGAAAAAGAGTAGAGAGAGAGACAAAGAGAGGAATCAAGGTCTCAGAGGATGATACTAGCCGGCGACAAAATTAATCGACCAAAAGCCACACGCATTTCAAACTTGGAATTTGAAACACACATAGAGAGAAGCCAGAGCTTCTCTCTCTAGTCAAAAGACAAAGAAACGGGCCACCTAGCAAGAGCCGACAGCCCAAGCAGATACAACGAAGAGGAGACGCCCATTACGGACGGAAGTGGGAGAATCGATCGAGAACCACCTTCGAGTAGTAATGGAAAAGACAAAAGAGAGGACGGAGAACAGCCACCCTCACCGAGAGAACACACTTGAGCGCTCTGCCAAAGGGCGAACTAGGGAGAAGAAAGAAACGATCCAGAGAGAGCTATGAAGGCCTAAGAGGATGAAGCTTGCCGGCGATGACAATAATCGGCCGAGAAAACACACGCATTTCAAATTAAAAATTTGAAAAGCACCTAGAGAGAAGCCAGAGCTTCTCTCTCTAGACGAAGGCTACATTGCACCTTTAGCAACCTCTCCTTCGGTCCACATTAGTAATCGGCCTTATGGAAAGTGGGGTAGCACCATCACCTAGACATCCCACTCCAGTAGTAACAAGCCCACGCCTTAAAGCCTCAACAAATGAGATCTATTGCCTTTCCTGGTGTAACACTGCCTGCTGATGATCAACCTGTAAAGGATCATCATCCAGGACACTAGGAGACAACAAATCCTCACTGTCCATCAAAGCATCACTAGGTTCAAAACCAGGATCAATCCTTCCAATCAAAATCTCACCAGAAGCTTTAATTGGATACCTGCCGACCTGAGAACACACTACAATCCCAGCATCAACCAAACCCAAAGAAACAGCATCATCAGGAGGAGGACGAGAGGCAGGGGCCTCCTCCAGGTCTTCTGCAGTAATCTGCTCAGCATCATGAGTGCACTGGACCGCTGAGTCCTTCACCAAAAGGTCCTTGGCAAAGGCAGGGTGACAATCAGACAGAACGTGGGCAGAGGAATTGCTAGGACAATCAATTTCAAAATTCTTACCAGCCGCAGAGGCAGATGGTAGAGGATAATTTTTAGGCAAAGCTCTCTTCCTGGGAGACTTACCAGCAGAAGGACAGAACTTCTTGGCTTTGCAATTAGACATCTTATGACCAAACAGGAGACATTGCTCACACCTAATCAGCTTCCAAGAGTATTCAACATTCACCACAGGATTGGGGTCTGACGATTGCAGGACAATACTGGTGGGCAAGGCAGCATCCGCATTAATCTCAACACAAATCCGGGCAACATCAAGCTTCTCCATTTTCGCAGTTCTAGGACAAAGATGGATTGGCTTCCCTATAGCACTGGCTACCTAGCCCAACCCCATCGGAGACCAGTATTCAACCGGCACATTGAAAAGATTAATCCAAATTGGGAACGATTTGTGCATTTCCTTACACAGCATCATTCTAGGGAGAAATTGCTTTAGCCAGATGGCTTTACCTGCAAGCAGCCACGGACCAGCCAGCAAGCACTACTCCATCTTATCTAAAGAAGAGAACCGAAAAAAGAAAAATCCTTCACCATTGGTAGCAATATGATCCAGACCAAAACGATTCCAGAGAAGGTGGGCAATGGAGCAAACCGCCTAGAAATGAGGAGGGACATCGAAGAAAAATCCAACTAAGGTGGACCCCCAAAAACATCGACCATAGTCGATAACCTCTGGAGCAGGAGAAAAGGTAGCAGTATCGCCATCTACCTCAAGAGGGGGGAAGAATTTCAAACCACTACCGCCATCCGACACCTTCCTTTGGACAACATTTGCCCAGGAAGTGGGGTTGGGAGTCTGACACTGAGAAGACGAGCAATCAGAAAATCGAAGAGGAGAAGATGGAAGGTTGTCACCCGCCAGACTGCCCAGAGGACAACCATCAGCATCAGCAAGAGGGAAAGGAGGAATTGAGATGGAGTTCACCTTCGAGGACATCGCACCATCCAAGAGAGGCGATGAAACGAGTCAAGGAGCATCCGGGGTGGTCCCCAAGACGCCGGCAATGCCGGCTCTATCAAAGACGGACACAGTTGCAGATCAGATAACGAACGAGCGAAGACCACCTTCGCAGATTCAAAGATGGAGACCTAGAGAGAAGCCAGAGCTTCTCTCACTAAGCCAAAGGTGCAATTGATCTTTAATTTCTTTTTTGTCACTTCCTGTTATATCATCAGCATAGATAATCAATGCAATGATCTTATTTGAAGATCTTTAATCTCTTTAACATTGTTATGGCAAGACTCCCCATTATGTTTGTGGCTTTCTACATCTACGAGAAGGAAGAGGAAGCAATTGATCGCATTGTTTCACGAGCTACCGCTTTTGGATACAAATTGAAATATGACATCGAGAAAATATTCTGCAACACAACTTGATTTCTTGCATTTTTGTTCTTCCTTTGTATTATTTGTTATATTTCTCTCCATGCATTGCGTATTTTTGCCATCTATAATTAACTCATTTTTTCCTTATTGTTTCCCCCTTTTTTTGTTATGGGCAGATATGTGAACTTGGTTTTTATATTGACTGAACCGTTCAAATGTGATTTCCAATCAAACCAATCAATAAATAGATTTTTCGGGGAAAAAAAAGTACAATGTTTGGGCTTAAAGCATATGCTCTCGTTCAATGAACACCAACCCTTCAATTTGATTGTCAAGCGGACTAAGAAGAATTGAGCTTCTAAGAAAATTCAAACAGCTAGCTCAAAGTCAAAAACAATAGGCTCATGTATATTATCTCTCTATTTGTATAGGGGTGTCTTTCCTATGTTTTCACAGGTTTCAAAAATTCTTCAGTCCATGAAGTTTCCGTTCTAAAAGTTTCATCCAAATACACATTTGATCACTCAAGTGTGGTATTGGCTTCTAAAGATAACAGTTTGTGGTGGCCTTACCCTCTCTATTATATTTCTAAATTTTGATCTCTCCCTTAGGATTCGAAATAGATCATGTAGTTTCATATCCCAACCTGAATTGAATTACTATTGACTTAGTTGCCTAGCTGGGCACTATATTTGACGGGCTAGTTTCTGGAATAGTATAGAAACCAGAAATGAGAAGCTTTATGATGAACATCATATGTCGGAAGAAAGCCAGCACAAAGCGAACAAGCAACACTGAAAACAGTAGCCCGAGGCTATGATGGGAGTTTGGAGGGATCCAAAACAGACGCCCCGAGTAATGCTTCTGCAGGGAAATCAACGCCGAGAAGTAGCTGGTTTAACATCAGCGGCTAGCAGCGATCCAATAGTTTGCTATAGGCATGCACACACCTCCACATCACTGCATAATGAGCAGCTCCACACTGCAGAGACGGTGGCAAATGAAGGCATCAAAAACTCCACATCGAATGTGGCACATTCAATGTTGATAGTAAATATTTAGGGGCAGCTGCATCAGCAACATCAGCTAGTTCGGGGCTGCAGCAGAGAAAGGCATGAAAGGAGCTTTCACCCTAACTTCATCTAAAGGTTCGTCACCCCAGCAGAAAAAAACACGCCAGATTGGCAGCCTGCTAACTCAATTTCGAACCAGTGCATCACACAGATATTCAATGCAAACAGAAGAGCCTAGTCCAAAATTCATGTTGCAGCATTGGGATAAAGAGATTTTTCCAGGGAGTTGATCATCAGCCAAGAGCCCCAACACTCAGAATATTCCTGCCTAGCATTAGAGACTGCTACCAGCACAATAGAGGACAGCTGGATCAAAGCACCTTTACTAGCAAATAGCAGCCGATCTTAGCTCCATTGCCTTGATTGACTCAAAAAGACAGCAGCCCAGACATCAGCAGCATTAGAAACAATCCCAACCACACCACAACTAGCCAAGCCATCAGTAGCACAATTGGTTTTTTTTTTTTATGAACAAAAAAAAAAAAAACAAGCAGCTTCATCAACAGCCTCAAAGCTTCATCCAGCCACAAAAAAATACTATTCCACCTCATCAGTAAAAGCTCACCCATATTGAACAGGGCTGGATTCGGATACGCCCTTTCATGGAATCTTTTGCAGGGCAACAACACCATATTATGAGGCCGCAAGGGCCCCAGCAGATCAGCATCCTGTAAGGACCTCATGCTAGGGCCATCTATAAGGTTCACAAGATCAAGATTAGGCGAGAGTATCAACAAAACACGCCCCGTAAGAGGAAACCAACATCTTCACATTCCAGAACACAACCTGGTATTAGCCAGGCTTTAGCACTCGGGTTCATCAACACCTCATCAGTGCACCAACACACATCAACACCCGACACCCAAAACAAAATGATGACCAACAGACCAGCGATCAACAACTATGACCTGTTCCCCACCCTTCCACTGCCTAATGAACCATAAAATTAATATTCGCATCCTCAGCAGGTACAGTAGCACAACGACAATCGAAAGATACACCCTTAGTGATGTGTAGAAAGGAGTATAAGCCAGCAGCAGCATCCGGAATCTGCTTCACAGCCTTGCAAAGAATGGCTGTGGAATAGCAGAAGGAATCAGCAGGTATCAGAAGGTGTCAACATTGAGAATAAAATGGCACAGCCCACACGATAGTAACACTTGAGCACCTCCCTACTCCACCACTATCAAACAAGCCCTCGTGTGCTAATCCAACACCAAACCCATAGCTATGCATCGCTAGCGAAGCAATCCACCAAATAAACGGATGCATCAGCAGTAGGATAGAAGTACCCTAAATGCAGCATCACCCGGCATCTGATCAACCAGCGGACCAGAGCATCCAAAAAGTTCCATACCATCAGGCACAAATAGATTACAATCAACTTAGGAAAAGCAATTGAAGTAATCACCTAAAAATTTCGGCACAGCCTCAAGTTATTATCAAAGCCTCAAAACTTGAATACTCAGCAAGCTCATCATCTCGTTGGCATACCGATGAGTTAATTTATTCAATCCGAACATATCATCCAATTCTGCAATAAATGGGCCGTCCTTGTTAGCCAATCCACAGTTATCCAAATAGCACCCATAATACTTGCTGTACTAATAAACCCAAAACAAAATCATAAGGGCTTCTCATCTCATACTTTCATAACCTTAATACTGCAGATACAACACTTTCTCCCAAAACTAAAAGCAAAGCGGCCCATTTACGCAAATATTAGGAGCTGCTTGCGGTTCACCCTTCCACATCATCTATGAAGCATTAAGGACATACGAAATCCAGAGACTCCCGACATTAAATTATCGGCAATAATATTCACTTCCCTTGAAAAACACCGAGATTCACCTTCATAGTCCTTAAGCAAATTTATCCGCTTGCAATGTAGCATAATCATCTCTTCTTTATGAAACAACTCCTCACTCCTTTAGAATCAATTAGATAATAACTATCTCCATAAGCAACACCTATAAATTTTAAGCAATGACCTCAACTTTTATCTCCAAACCATAGATGGAGCAATTTTGATCATAAACTTCCCATTGACTTAACTCAAGGGCAACCACCCATACACACTACAGGAAAGTACAATCCTAAATCTTCCTTAAAAGTATCACATTCTGCTACAATTCACTTGATCTATTAGGGATCAACCCAAATGATATGGTAGATAATGTACCCTTCATTCCTTGAAAACTATCCTCACATATATCATTCTGATGAATACCGATCGTTTCAAAGCCAAACGCTCCACGAACGCTGCAGTCCTCAAGGAATACTTAACAGATAACTTACCGAATTCAGCTAGACCTATGAAAATTGCACACCTTCATGACATTAATTAGTTTTTCCCCATTAGCCACCGCTTTAATGTTCTACAGACCCACAATCATTTTACCAAAACAAACACATGCCCAACATAACACATCCTCCAACCAAACTCACGTTCTTTTCTTAATTGAGGACGCAGCTAACAACCTTTCACAAAAATTACCCTAAATATGGCCAGAAGATCCAATCCATAAAATCTATAAAAATGTCAACGAAACTTTTTTTTGGTAAGTAAATGTATGATGCATTCTGCCCGAGGTGTTGCATTTGCCTGATTTGGTCTGTTGCACTTTTAGCCCTGGATGAGGTGTGCAAATGACTGTGGCTCTTTTTTTCCCAGTTGCAAATGGCTGAGATATTGCTATTACCGGGATGTCTGCAAGGCTAGTACTGCTTCAGGTGAATGACTAAGGTGATGCATACTGCTCGAGGTAAGCATTGCCTTGCTTTGGGCTGTAGCCTTTCTAAATGACCGTGGTGGTGCAAACAACCAAGCTGGAATTGTTCACCAGTAATTTTGTGATTTTTTTTGGTAAGTAATTAAAATTTAATTAAAAGAAAAAAAGTACACAAAACTATATTCTAACTCCAAGTATTTTGCCAACTTAGAGATAGAACATAGCCGCTAGGGCATTCCCCGACCAGTAATTTCGAGATGCAAATGACCGAGACATCTGCTTGGCCATGGTTGCACATTTTTGCGATTAATTGCTTCTAGCAGAGATGGTAATCCTGCTTTGGTCTGAGGTTGATGAATAAGGCCTTTTATGTTTGTATTTTTATTTTCATGACTTGTGTCATGGTGCTCAGGGGTGGCCCTAGCTGCCATGTTCTACCTCCAAGTCGGCAAAATACTTGGATTAGAATATAGGTGTTATAATTTCTTTTCCTTTCTTTTTTATGCATTTTAAATGAATTGTTCTATCTCCAAGTAAATTTTATAAATGAAAAAGAAAAAGTACAAAATCATTATTCTATCTCCAAGTGATTTGCCGATTTGGATTTAGAATAAAAATGCAGGGCATCCCCTGAGAACCGTGAAACATATAACGAAGCCAGATAAAGATAAAAACAAAAAAATGTTACATCTACCAAAGCCCCTTAATCAAGCAAGTCAAAACAACGGGTCCAAATCCAATTCGAAAAAACCCTACCCGGTAATGTGCTGGAGTAATCTGCCAAAAAGAGATCCCTATGCATCTCGGGCATTTACATCACGGTCATTTGCATCTCAGTCGTATGCCGCAAGCAAAGCCATATTCACCTCGATCGGTTGCATCATGGCATTTAGCATATCCCCCGGTCAAAAGTATCTCAGAAATTTTCATCTCGGCTCTTTGCAGAGAACAAGGCCCTTTTTACTTGATCATTTACATCACAACTACTCGGCCAAAAGTAGCTATCTCGATCATTTTTTCCCCGGCTCTTTGCACTAGCATTTTTTTTTTTGGCAAAAGAGCACCCCACAACATACACAATAGTAGCCAACAGAAACATAGCAATGGAACATTAGCAACATACCAAATGACTTCCAGCAGCATTGGGAGTGTGCTTCCACCTCAACCGAATAGATAAACCAACCCAAACAACACACACACATCCAATAAACCCACTCCCCTCCACCTACATAGCAGCACGACTACGTACCAGCACATCACCAAGCTAGCAGCATACTACACACACTTTAACACACGGACAACATGCTAACAGCATATACTTTGGCTATAAACTATAGATTCAAAAAGATTTGGTAACCGGGCCCTTTGGATTCTTAGAAGTGGGTTTTCATCATCTCCGGGCCTTCGAAAGCTTCCTCATTACTACCTGTTTAGCAAAGGAAAGTGTATCATCAGCCCACCCGACAGAAGGTCCTTGAGGGCAGCTGTGGGGTTCAGCGACACCATGGAATCTCACCTCCATTGGAGAAACTTCATGGCCAGCAGAAGCCTCATCTGGAACATAACCATGGGCTACCTGGGAGCAACTAGGCAGTTGTAGTGGTGTCAGTGCTAGGCAACGTTGAGCTTTAAGTTCCACGAATTGCCTCTGTAGACACTCAACTTCTTTTTTTTGGTAAGTAATTAAATTTCATTAAAAAGAAAATAAAGTACAACAACTATGTTCTACTCCAAGTGTTTTGCCAACTTAGAGTAGGGACATAGCAACAAGGGAATCCCCTGAGACCATGACACAAATCATGAAAGCCAAGAAAGAAAATCTGATCATTATAGAACAAAGCCACCTAATTAACAACTCCAACTGAGTAAACACAAAATCACCCATAGCGTTTATGTGAAGCTCTAGTCTTATGGAGCACCCAATTCTCAACCTCCTTTTCATTTACCAAAAGGGGATTGTAAGGGGATAATTTCCAGGAGCTGCTTTTTATGATCTTGGATTTTTTTCACCATTAGGGATAAGTCCAGTGAACGTGGACTAAGGTTAGCAGCCGGAAAAGATTCAAGGCCATGGAGAGCCTCATCCTTGTGCACAGATTTGTCAACAGCTCGAAGAAGGGTGTTAATTCGTGCAGCAACTTTACGAGCTAAAGGTGAAAGATCCTTCAGCTTGCTATCCTATGAATCCTCAAATAGTCCACCAGAAATGGGGCTGAAGTTAAGAGCTTCCACTCCTTGGACTTCTCCTGGAGGAGTAGAAAGGTCAGAGTGGGCTAATGCAATAGGAGCGATGGCCTTAACCGAATCAGGTAACACAAGCTAATGCTGCTCACAAGTATTTGACTTTGGATTGCCATAGGAAGTCTCCAATACTGAAAGATCATATAAGGGTCCAGGGGAGACAATTGGAGGGGGCCGAGCTGATTCAGTAGAAGAATTTCCAAAGCCACACTTTAGCACATCAGCAAATGAAATAGGAAGCCCGCCAACAACCCCCTGGTTTATCACCTGGTAGCCTCCTTGCTGGAGGGGAAACAATGGATCCGGATTCAATTCATAAAGATGATCAAAATTGGAAGTTGATCCAGCTTCATCAATCGGGATATCAGCACATCCAAATTCAGAGCCACGTACTAATACACCCTCCTGAAAATTCCTGGGACGATCCTCACCATTAGAAGACCACGCCTCAATGCCACAGCAAACGAAACCGGTTGCCTTTCATGGAGGAAGGTGGCCCGATGATGACCAACTTGTAAAGGGTCGACATCCTGATCACAGGGACATAGAGAACCCTCACAGTCCATCAAAGCAACACTAGGTTCAGAGCCTGGATCAGTCCTACCAATCAAAGGCTCACCAAAAGCAACAATATGATGCGCACCAACCTGAGAACTCACCACACACCCGGCAACATCCAAACTCTTTTTTTTTGTAAGTAATTAATTACATTAAAAATTTAATAAAATGTACATAACAGCTATGTTCTTTACCAAGTGTTTTTCCAACTTGAGTAAAGAAACATAGAGACAAGGAGACCCCAAAGCCATGACGAACATCATTAATAAAGAAAATTACATAATCGAAAATGGCATTTGACACGCAAACCTAACACTGCGCTTGATACGCTCGCCGAAAGAACGGCAATTGAGATGTAAACCAAGACCGGCAATCTCTTGTCCTAATCGGCACATGAAATGTCGAGTCAACAAGGACACACGAGCCACCAGCAAGACGGCGATCGAGCCTGATCAGCATGCCAAACCCACATAGCCAAATAGCATGCCTGATCAGCATCCAAACTCAAAGAGACAGCAGCAGCAGGAGGAGGACGTGAGGCAGGGGCCTCCTCTAGATCTTCTGCAACAACCTGCTCAACAAATTGTGGGCACAGGACCACCAAGTCCTTATCCTCATGGACCTTAACAATGTCGGGGTGGCAGTCAGAGAGAAGAGGAGCAAAGGAGATGCCAGGGCACTCCACCTATTTATGCAAACCAACCGAATAGGCCGAAGGCAGAGGACGACTTTTAGGCAAAACTCGCTTTCTGGGAGACTTACCAACACAAGGACGGATCCACTTGGCTTTGCAATTGGGCTCCTCATGTCCAGACGGAAGACACTGCCCACACCTAATCGGCTTCCAAGAGTATTCAACATTCACCACAGGATTGGAGTCTAACGATTGCAAGACAATTTTAGAGGGCAAGGCAGCATCCGCATCAATCTCAACACAAATCCGGGCAACATCAAGCTTTTCCATTTTTGCAGTTCTGGGACAAAGTTGGACTGGCTTCCCAATAGCACTGCCAACCCAACCCAACCCCAATGGAGACCAAAATTCAACCGGCATATTGAAAAGATTAACCAAAATTTGTAACGATTTGTGCATTTCCTTGCACAACTTCATACCAGGGAGAAAACTCTTAAGATAGATGGCTTTCCCTGCAAGCATCCATGGACCTTCCATCAGGCACTGCGTCGTCTTTTTCAAAGAAGAGAACCGAAAAAAGAAAAAAACCTTCATCGTTGGAAGCAATATGCTCCAGACCAAATAGAGTCCAGAGAAGACGGGCAATGGCGCGAACCGCCTGGAAATGAGGAGGAACATCAAATAAATATCAAACTAGGGAGGACCCCCAAAAGCATCGACCTTGGTCGACAACCTCTGGGGGAGTAGAGATACAAGCAACATCGCCATCCACGCTCAGTGGAGGAAAGAATTTCAGAACAGGGGATGAAATTTTACCACCATTCTGGACTAAATCAGACCATGAGGAGAGATTCGCATCTGACACAATCACGGGACAGGATGGACTGAAACCGCCCCCAGCAGTTAAGGGAGAAGAAGCAAGTGAGAGGACATCCGATCGCAGAGAAAAATCGGACGAAGAGGACGAGACTACCAGTTCTGAAGGGTGGACAGGTAGAGAAGGGGGATGGAAACCTGGAGGGATCCAGGAGGAGCACCAAGGAGGCTGGCCATGGCCGGCTCTGGCGCCGCCAATGCGAAAATAGCAAAGGCGAAGATTGAAAAATGAAGCCCTAGAGAGAAGAGAGAGATTCTCTCTCTACGAAGTTGAGTCGTTTTAACACTCTCTCAAATGCAATCCTACTGGCAGAATTTGGCGAGGCCTCTATATTAGCAATCCGAGCCTTAATCATTGCCCTCTTCGGATCCACATCATCAAAGGGGAGCATCCATGACATGGTCCTCTCCCTAAGGAGCAAGGGAAGAAGAAACATTTTGGGGAGGGATAATCAGAGCAGGGACTGTAGGCAGACTCGACCCTGGGCAGACCCCGAGAATGTTTGAAGCAGGCCCTTCGGTAGGAGAGGCAGCTACCTCTCCACAGCTTGATGAGCCACTATGATCAATAAACGCATCCTCAGTTGAAACTGTAGCACTCAAGCAAATTGCTACTGGCCATTCAGATGATGCAAGATTACACTAGAGATCACAACCTCTTACAGCAGACTCACTACAAAGTATATGGCCATGATTGGGTTCATGCAACTCAACGAAAGGCGAAGCAGGGGGCAAGACAGGAGAGGGGCTCTGCTCTTAAAAATCTGATTCAAGCTCATAAGCCACATCAGCAGTCTTCAATGAAGGGGGCTTCAAAACGGAGTCACAAAGAAGCTCCACCGCAGGTTGTAACAGATCAGTAACACCAACCAACTGACAATCACCAACAGCGGGGGAAGTATAGGAATCCATAGATGAGTTGACCTTCGATCTGCATGCTGGTGTAATCCCATAATAGGGGGCAATAAGCAAATCCTCCTGCACGTTATCGCACGAAGCAAGTGGCAGAAGCACCATCTGATTATCCTCTATCAACTTAAGAGAAACTGCAGCAGTAGGATAGTCTTGACCGATGGCAAGAGACTGGCAGGAAAGTTGCTCAACAGCAGGCCAAAGATTCCCATGCTGTGATGTTTCATCAGCAGTGTGGACATCCATAGATGTAGGGGCCACCAAACCAACCAGAACTTCATCAGGAGCCAAGGTCGTAGGGATAGCATCCGGTTCTGCATTCATAGGAACAAAATTTGTACCCGTTCATTTTTATATCATTTCTTGTTTACTCTAGTTGGCATTTTGGCCCTTCACTCGATGTGCCGGCTTCCATTGATACGCTACCTCTACCTCAACAACCATGGCCGATTCTGCATCATCAAATTTTAATGTGATTTTTGCAAGAAGTGGGTCATCCCTACCCACTTCAACACATACCCAGGTGAATTGCACACGTTCCATTCTAGCTGTGATAGAGTCTAGTTGGATTGTTTTGCCAACCCCACTTGCTATCCAACTAAGGCCTAAGGGGGTCCAATATTCAATCAGAACATTGAACAAAGTGATCTAGACTGGGAATGTTTTGTGAGCTTCCTTAGACAAGGCCATACCAGGCGTCCATCTTTTGAGGAAGATGGTTTGCCTTCCAAAGGCCCAGGGACCTTTAGCCAAACAAAGGTTCAATTGAGCTTCAGAATTAAATCGAAAGAAGAAGAAACCCTTGTCATTCCCTGCTACTTGACATAGACCAAACCTAGTCCAAATTTTGCAGGCAATGGAGTGAACCGCTAGAAAATGTAAAGGGGTTTCATAGAAGTAACCCACCAACCTTTGCTCTGAACAACTTCAGCCCAAGAGGCAATCTGAAGCTCACCAGATTGTAATTGTGAAGAGGTAGAATCAACACCAAGAGCAATAGCAGGAGTAGCCTGAACCATGCCAGGAAGCAAACGCGAAGAGGCAGGAACAGCATTAGGAGCAATAACAGTGCCATCAGACAAAAGCTCTACCACCAAAACGTCCAATGAACCATTTCACGCCATTCACATACACCGGTCAGCAATCCCAATAGGAGAAACAAGGGGAGAGATAGTTTGCACTGACAGGTGACTAATGCAAAGGTCTAGAGGATTCAGACTCTCCAAAAAGGATGCATCCGAGGTAGGGGAAGGGAGTAGAGCATCCCTCTGTAAGGAAGCGAACGAAGGAGAGGATGGGGTAATGAGGGGAGGAAAAACCACTGACAAAGAAGAAACATCGGGGTATCGAGGATGACAAGAAGACAAAGGAGGGCCCGTCAGCGTCCACGGGGGACCGGCCATGGCCAACAGCGACAAAAAGGAAACCCTAAGTCCCACCAACAAGAGATTCAACTTCGAAGAGAGAACATAGAGCTTCTCTCTCTAAAAGTCTCCTAATTTTTTGTTTTAATATAAATGTAAATGAAACCACAAACCCAGAAGGCATTACCGAAACTTATAATAGCTGTATCTTAATTCTAAAAGCTACGCAGCATAACTCTTGATTATCCACAATTGACAACACACTGTACAGTCTCCCCTAGGCTAACTCGTCCATTTTCGTCTAGAGAGAGAAGCTCCGTCTTCTCTCTTCCCCGTTTTTCAAACCCTTCATCCCTGCCCTGTCCCGCCTCTACAGTCTTCTTGGCGGCGCCCATGGCGCCGGACTTCCCCCCTCATGCTCTCCTTCCAGGGTTTCCATCCCTCACATAAACGCCTCACCATCCGTCGACCTTCTTTCCCATATTTTTCGAACCCCACCCTCTTCGAAATCTGATTCTCCCCCGCACTCCTGCCCGTCTGCCCCTTGGTGTTCAACCTCGTCGGCCTCATCATCTCCCCCATATGGCCCCTACCCTCTCTGAAAGTGATTTCCCACCCATTTGTGCATCCCATCGGGTTTCTTCAAAGCTCAGAGCCCCCTCTCCTCTGGCTCCCTGTCTTCCCTCGACCTGGGTGTTTTCTCTGCTTCCCCCCTCCCCCCACATTTTGATCGGCTATCTTCTTTGGTTGGGTTGAGGGCTTCTCCACCTCCGTTGCCTCCTCCTATCATCCGTCGTGTTCCATCCGAGGACAATATTGCCACGCTGGGGTCGCCCGGGTTTCTCGCCCCAAAAAATTTGGTCGACCCCCCTTTCATTGTTGGCAGTTCGGTAGGTGGTTCGGAATCCTCGATTCCTTACAATGAGGTGTTTGATAGCGCGGGCCAAAACTACTATCGAGCCGAGTCTGTTTCCCTCCCTGATGATCCTCTCTCCAGAAAGCTGAGTGGCTCGGATGCTCTGGATCCTGAGTTAGGCTCGGTGCCAGTGGTCTGCCCACATCTTCCATGTTCGATAAAGCAATCCGTTTCTGATACCCTGTGTGGAGCGACCAATGATTCTTCTAGTGCTTCAGTCTCCATGTTGGCTGCCATTGACCCAGCCTTTATTGATAATCCCCGAGATTGCCATCAGTTGCCCTGCCAGGTTGAGCAGACTCACCTGCCTTCTCAGAGGGTCGCGGTCGCTGATCCTAGCAATGCCTCTGCCTCTGGCCATCCCTTTGACACCGCCAATTGCCCCTGGCATCTCGTGGTCCTCGGTGGTAGAAAACAATACTCCTGGAGGTAAGTCTACACTTAAATTCTACCCTCCAAATGTTTCCGACGTGGAGAACAACATTCTGTCCCCCCCCCTTAGGAAGTTATCCATCAGGGTGAGGATATGTGGGGAGCTACCCTAGTCGAATATTTTGTTGGAAATCCGATTCACTATAATGCTGTCAATAATATTACTAGAAAAATTTGGGCTCATTTTGAGCTTCAACATGTGGCAGGAAATGATTTGGGCTTTTTCTTTTTGTGCTTCTCCTCCATCAAAATGCTTGACAAATGTCTAGCTAGTGGCCCATGATCTATTGCAGGTCATCCCTTTTTTCTTAAGAAATGAAAACCGGGTATGGTTCTGTCCAGGGAGGAGCACAAATCTTTTCCCACTTGGGTTACAATGACCGGGGTCCCTGTTGAATATTGGACCCCTCTTGGTTTGAGTTGGATCGCGAGCGCTGTGGAAAAGCCAATACAATTAGACCCTGTCACTGAAAGACTTGAACGAATGGGATTTGCTAGAGTCTGTGTTGAAGTGGGGACTGATGCCCACTTGCCTGACTCTGTGAAGGTTCGGTTAAGTTGCCACGATGAACAATCAAATAGTCAACTCGTAGAAATCAAATTTGATTACCAACGAAAGCCTCCGAGGCGTATTCCCCTTGGAAAGAATGGGGTTACGGCCCCCTCAACCAAATCTTCGTGGGTTCCTAATGCCGTGGGTAAACCCTGTGTGAGCCCCTCCCCCTCCCCTTCAAAATTGTCGTCTCGCCAGAAAGCCCCTGCTATTGCTGCCTCCCTCACAGGATGTACCGATCATAAGGCTTATTCTACATCCAACACCTTCAGTGTCCTTCAGGAGCCCACTCCGCTTGACCCAATTGAGAGTCTTAAACAAGTCTCAATGCATCCGCAAGCTGGTGGTATCCTGGCTCCTTCCCTCAATCAAGCTGATGCTGCCTTTGAATAAACGTCTACATTGGCACTGAGCGGTCCTGTAAAGCATAGTAGCCATGACAAGGTTGGTCTGCTTGGTAGGGATGAACTTTCCAAATGTCCTCCAGGCTCTGATGTTCAGCATCCATGCTCTGATTCTTTTTGTCCTCTGGTTGTGGAGCCCACTTGTGCCTCCCTCGACCCTGGTTTGAATAGTGCCCTTAGTATGCTGTCTAATAAACAAAGACCAACCTCCATCTCCGCCTTTGAAGTTAACACCTCTCATAATCCTTCCATGAATACCCCACTCTCTTCTAGACCATTAGGATCTAATCCCAATATGGAAAAATTTGTCAAGAGTAGGGGACAAAAATCTTCTAGAAACATAAAAAACCCCAAGGGCCTAAAAAATCTACCCCCCTCTTGCCCTCAACCCGTGATTAACATCACCTGTTGGAATGTGAGAGGACTAAATGGGGTTGTCAAAGCCCATGTGGTCAGTAACCTCATCAGTTCCCACGGTTGCAATATTGTTGGTTTGGTTGAAACTAAGGTAGCGGAGAGGAACTCTACCTCCGTCTCAACTAGGATTAGACCTCATTGGACTTGTTCCATGAATTACTCTGACTCTTCACTCAGGCGGATTTGGGTTGGCTGGAACCCCCTAAAGGTGGCGGTGAAAATTCTCTCTACGGAAGACCAGGTTATTCATACCGAAGTCCTGTTTCTTGAGGAAAATTTTTGCTGCCTCCTGTCTTTTATTTACAGTGCTAATTTGAAAAGTCTTCGTAGGCTCCTGTGGGAGAGCCTTAGGAAGATGTCTAGTCACCCGGGTGAACTCCCTTGGGCTGCTCTTAGAGATTTCAATGCTATCATATCTCCGTCCGAGGCTCTTGGAGGTATCTGGCACTACAAAAGCTCTATAGACCTCGATAATTGCCTCAGGGATTGTGATCTTGAGGATGTCTGCCTTGAAGGTATGCACTACACATGGAATAACGGCCGGGACCCATCTATCCACATTTTCAGAAAGCTTGATAGAGTCGTCATAAATGGGCAATGGCTCGATCATTTCAAAAGGGCCAAAGCCCTTTTCCCCTTGCCAGACTGTCAGACAACTCCCCCTGCATTCTTCTCCCTTCTGATAGGTCGATAAGAAAGCACAGGATGTTTCGATTCAATAATTTTCACCAAATCTCCAAAATTTTACCTTGTGGTTAAGGATGCTTGGAAGGAAGAGATCAACGACACACCAATGTTTCAGCTGGTGTCCAAACTCAAAAAGATGAAGTATGCGCTCAAAAATCTAAATGTTCGCGAAGGAGATGTTCATGAGGACGTTATGTGAACCCGAAAAAATTTAGAGGACATCCAAGGTAAGTCCCCTTCCCCTCTTGGGTATTACCACGAAGAACGTTCCTGTAGGGCAGCTTACTACTCTGTTATGGCAAAGGAGGCTGACCTTATTCAATAAAAGCTAAGATAAAGTGGCTTAAAGAGAAAGACCAATGCACAAAATTCTTCTTCAAGACTGTTAATGGAAACAACAATAAGAATAGGATTATCTTCCTCCTCGATGAGTATGGGAACCCAACTGTTGGGGTTGAGGATGTCCAAAAATTGGTTGTTGATCACTTCAGGAGGGCTCTCGGTTCTGGCCATTCCCATGGGCAGACACTGCTTGGCTTCGCCCTTTCATCCTCCACACTATTTCGGACTTTCTAACTAGCCCACTTACTGGCCCGGTTAGTGAGGAGGAGATCCACAAGGCAATTTTCTCTATTGGTGAATACAGAGCCCCCGGTCCTGATGGCTTCACCTCCCAATTCTTTGAGGACTCCTGGGAGATCGTTGGTCAGTCTGTTTGTGAAACTATTCGTGATTTCTTCAATCATGGAAAGCTTCTCAAACAAATGAACACAACTATTATTATCCTTATCCCAAAGGTGCAATCCCCACGCATGATTTCCAACTACCACCTCATATATCCTGCTATAATGTCATCTATAAAGTGATTTCAAAGATAATTGCAAACCGAATAAAGATGACATTACCCTATCTTGTCTTTTTTTGGTAAGTAAATGACATTAAAATAAATGAAAGTACAAGACGATATCCTAACTCCAAGTATTTTGCCGACTTAGAGGTAGAACAATGAGTTAGGAGATACCCCGAGCACCACCATGATCCAAGTCATGAACCGAGCGAGAAGAAACTCAATAAAAATAAAAAACAACATCTAGATGAGCCACATCTAAACCGGTCATACGCAACCCAGCCAAAGTATAACTTCACTAGATTTGTTTGAAACAAAACTAGAAAAAAACTAGAGGCCACCATTCCAGTGCCAGCAACATAACTACATGATACAACGCAATGGAGCTAGCCACTGTCCAGCCATCGAGCACCCACACACAGCAATCGACAGCAGCACCTGCATCATTAGTCCACACGCAGGCAACCCCCTCTATAATATGCCAAACAGCAATTTGCAGTTCCCATCAACACCAGGAAAAAAGGAGACAGCTTGGTGGAAGCAACAATGCTCCAGCATTGGGAAGCAAAAACTAAATTCAGCATAGCATCAACCACGCCAACCACGCCAATGTTCAATTGATATTTCCAAGCCAGCATTCATCAACACCAGCCAAAATAGCAACAGGACTTACAGCATCATATTCTACACATCCAAAAGACGGGCCAACAGCAATGCAACAGTGCCAAAGCACAATAGCACTTCAGGAGTAGCATTCGGTCCAACACCACATACTACACAAGCAGCAAAGCCAGCAACTTCAGGAGCAGCTACACACCAGCATCAGCAAGGTCCAAAGAACTAGATTTGACATTACCAGCATCAGCATCCATCAGCATGGCACAAAGTGACAATTCCAACAGATTCTAAAAACCCATCAAACTGCAACCTAGCAAAGGACGACCACTAAATTATCACCCCAGCCTTTCCAACAGCAGGGGGCAGCAGCTCATTCACCTCAAACCCGGCAGCAGAGAACTACTCACACAAAATACCAGCAGCATCCTCAGCTTGACCATGCCTATCCTGGATGTGTATGTGCGGGATCAACTCGAAGGATATCCAAGTGAGGCTCATCCAGCTGAGATATTCCTAAATTCTGGGGTCGATGATACAATTCCTGAATCAATCGTGAGGATCACTCGAAAGTACTCCCTTGTTGATGTACCTAACAATGTGACCATGAGGGATTTACTGGATGAAGGCCATCTGGGTGAGGATCAGATTGCCATTCCAGAGGCCCTGACCCCGGCCCCCTGACTGGTTGTAGGGCTGTGGATGATAATGCAACAGTGGCTGCTTGCCTTGCTGATAACCCTGCCCAATCCCATGTTGCGTCGAAGGTAGCTGAAGTAGATTCCGATCCATTATCCCTTGGCATCAAAATGTTGATTAAGGAATATAAATTTCGGCTTTCTCTAGATGCCCTTGCCCCGGTTCACAGAAATTTGGTATTACTCTTTTTAGATAAATGTTGGTGCAATTTATCTGACCAAACTAGGGATGAGTTCAAATCATCCTTTCTACTTGAGGGGGCAAATCTTCTCAACTCTGTGGGTGCTCCTTTTGAAGCCCTTCGATTATCAGTGCTTGCTCGCCCAAACATTGATTCTTTAATTTCGGAAGAGAAGCAGATTATTTTTGATTTTCTAAGTTCCTTACTAAACTCAATATCGGTTTCTCTTCTTGATCCCTTTCGCAATTTAGATGAATTAGTGGTGGGACTCCACAATTTCCATTCATCTAATTTGGAAGGGCGACGGGAGTCGGAGATGCATTCCTCACAAGCCCACATTGTGTAGAGCGGTATTTGGAGCCAAATCAAATCTAGGAGGAAGCGGAAAAAAGCCTCTAAGGTCCTAAATGGCCCTCCTGGCAAGAATTGATATGCTCCTCCTGTTCTGGGAGAGTCTTTTTGCTTTTTTGACTGCCTGATTAATTCTTGCAGTTCCTTTTATCCCTTTTGATACCACTGCCCATAGCAGATTTGCTGTGGTGGAAATCCCGTGTAGATACTAAGTTGCCTGAGTCTCAGGGCCTCTAAGGTGCAGCTAATACTTTAGGCTGTTGCTGGCTTGTTTCAGTTGGTACATGATGTTGGCAGCAGAATCTTGATGCCGTTTGGGATGTTGTTCTTCCCGTTGGAGAGCTTGGTTGGAGTGTTTGAGCTGTTGCAGAAGCAGAGTCTGCTGGGTTAATTCCTGGTACTGATGGGGGTTAACCCAGTGGTGGCATGAATAGGTGTTATGTTGCAGTCATGGAAGCTGGTGTGCTATCTGGTTTTGAATAGCATGATGTCTGGTTTCAATAATTTGTTTGCTTGACTCCAGCAAATGCTGATCTTTTGATCCTGTTGCAATAGGCCAGTAATCTGGCTTGTTATGCTGCTCTTGTCGATAACTACAAAGATGCTGGTGTTGCATTGGTTGCTGTTGGGTCATGGCTACTGACTTCATCTTTGGCCATTGATATGGCTATGCTGATGTAGCCCTATTTCCTGAATTGGAGTTGCAGTTGATAAATGGTCGGAGTGGCCATGTGTCTTATGAGACCGGAGTGCCTTCAGTACACAAAAAGGCAGGAGTGGCCTATGGATGATGAGGACGGACTGCCTTTGTACACTTAAAGGCCGGAGTGGACTTGGTGTGTTCAGGTCGGAGTAAAATTGTGAGTGTATGGCTATGAGACCGGAGCTGGCTTTGGCGGAGTGTCTTATGTATTTTGAGGCCAGAGTGCCTTAAGTATAAATTAGTCGGAGTGGCTATCAAAGAGGTAGAACTGCTTTTTGTATTCCTTATGGACGGAGTGGCTATAGTGTGGTCAGGCCGGAGTAAATTTGTGAGCGCATACTTATGAGGACGGAGTTGGCCTTACCGGAGCAACAATTGTGAGTACAAGGTGATTAGGACCGGAGTGCGTTGGTTCCAGAGTGACTTGATGAAGCCGATGTGGTGATCATCCGAAGTAGCAAGATGATGCTGAAGTGGTGATGATCCGGAGTAGCATGGTGATATCGATGTAGGGATTTTGTCGTCTTCATGGAGGACCCCTATGTTGTGTGTCTTCTTTTTGTGTATGTATTTTGATGTACAAACTGCTCAGGGTATGCCTTAGTGTTTTATGCATTAACTCCAAGTCAAAATACTTGGAATTAATGCATAGGATGTGTAATTTTTCTCCCTTTAATCAAGAATTCTTTCTTATCAAAAAAAAAATCCTCAGCTTGACCAAAAGATCTCATCCAAGAGCAAGCCCCAGTGCAGGTCACAGTCTGTTAATTTAGTGTGCAGCATCATAGGGTAATTCAGTAGCAAATTGAAGCAAAGCAGGCTCAGCAGCAGAATTAGCAGCAAACATCACCACACCAGCAATCAAGTCTAGCAGCATCATGCTTCAACAAAACCAAGGAGTCTCTGGGCAACATGCACGGCAGTTCATACTCCTTAATAGCTAGAAATCCACCATTCCAAAAATAACTGTGGAAATAACTAACACCAACAGCATAGTCCATGGACTGGTGTAACTGGAGCATAGCAGGAACAGCAGCAGAAGCCAATATAAGAAAAGCGTAGCATCGAGAATCCAGCAGCAGAAAAATAAAACAGCAGCATTGAGCAGAAACAGGGGCAACAACTCAATCACCCAAACACCCTCTTGGACAGCATCCACCTTGCCAAGATAGGCCAAAACCACCAAAAAAACATGCAGAGATGGCACAAAAATGATTGCCCTTCCAGCTTCACAAAATTTATTTTCAGCCTGGTTACTATCCAATCAAAGTCCCATCAGCAAAAGCCTTGGAGCCAGGGGAAGCCTTGGGTTTTTTGGATTTTTTTCTTTTTCAGGATTTTGATGGCTTCCAAGATTCACAATCCATGGCCTTCTATCTTGTTGACAAGTGCCAAACGGCCTCTGTTGCTGGGCGTCAAATTAATGACAATATCCTTCTGGCCCAGGAGCTTCTTCATAAGTATCATCTAGGTCACGATCCTCTCAGATGTACTATGAAGATTGACCTTATGAAAGCGTATGACTCCGTCTACTGGGATTTCATCATCACTATTCTGTCCCTAATGAAATTCCCTTCTCAAATGGTTGAGTGGATTAGGCAGTGTATAACCACTTCTTCGTACTCTGTGAATATTAATAGGGAAGCGGTCGGTTTCTTCAAGGGGGCAAAGGACTTTGTCAAGGCGACCCTATCTCTCCTACTTTGTTCTTGTTATGGAGGTTCTGAATGGTATTATTGAAATAAAGGCAAGAAGGAACGAAAACTTTAAATTTCATTGGAAATGTGACAAGACTCAAACAGTCATGCTTGCCTTTGCAGATGACCTTCTTCTCTTTTCTCATGCCGATGTCAACTCAATTCGTATTCTAAAGGAATATCTTGAGGAGTTCCATCTGAACTCCGGCCTCTTTGCAAACATGAATAAGAGTGAAGTGTTCATTTGCTCAAAAGACACATCCCTCCACCAGGACATCGTTGGTTTCATGGGATTCAGAGTGGGCAAACTTCCCATTTGATACTTGGAAGTCCCACTGATCACCACTAGGCTCTCTATTCCAGACTGCAAATCTCTTACTGATAGAATTACCCATCAGATCAAGTCCTGGAAGAATAGGTGGCTTTCGTTTGGTGGGCGACTGCAACTCATCGTCTCTATCCTCTTGTCCATCCGCCTCTATTGGGCCTTAATTTTCATTCTACCCCAATCTATCCTCAAAATGATCGATTGCCTCATGTGTCGGTTTCTTTGGAATGGATCTACTGAAGGAAAGATAACTGCAAAAGTAGTATGGGATGACATATGCTACCCGAAGAGCGAAGGAGGGCTGGGCCTTAAAAATTTGCAAGCTCAAAATAAAGCCCTCGTTTGTACGCTTTTATGGCGTATCATCTCGAAGGATTCTGAGTCGACCTGGTCCTCCTGGATCCATAAAAACAGAATCAAGGACCGATGTATCTTGACGCTAAAAGTCCCATTACTTACCAAAAAAAGACGCTAAAAGTCCCAGATTCAGCCCCGTGGAGCTGGAGGAAGATTATGAAGTATCACCCCTTTATGTGCTCTCATTCCATCAAGAATATTGGTGATGGCTCTGATAGTTTCCTCTGGCATGATAACTGGCACCCTCTGGGCCGGCTGAGTAATGTTAGTATTGGCCGTACTCGTTTGGTCTCAGGTTTGCCCTAGGACGCAAAGGTTACTCACATAATCAGAAATGACCATTGGCTCTGGTCTAATCCTTATGATCAGGAAGTGTCTCATCTTGCGGAGAACATGCCCCTTTATCTTCCTAGCATCAATTAAAAAGACTCTGTGCAATGGGACGGAAACGCTGATAGCAAATTTTCGACTAGCTTTGCCTATTTTCTTATCCACCCACCCAAGCTGAAACTGAGCTAGACTAACTTAGTATGAGGCCCCTTCCATATCCCTGCCCACACTTTTACTATTTGGCTGGCCATTAGAGGCAGACTCAGTACCCTTGACCGCATCCATGGTCTTCCAAACCTTTCTTGTAAATGCACTCTATGCGACTCGGGTGATGAAGATTATGAGTATCGTTTCTTTTCCTGTCCCTTCTCTAGATCATTATGGACCAAAATTCAAAGAAAAGTGGGTCTTCACTGGCCTTACCCCGAGTGGTACCAAAACATCATTTGGGCTGCTCAAAAATGGAAAGAAAAGAGTTTTATGGCCCTGTCTAAATGCCTTTCTCTTGAAGCCATGGTCTACTTCATTTGGAAGGAACGTAACAACCGTATTTTCCAAAAATCCTC
>JAODPA010151124.1:0-14963 GCA_025585075.1 Nepenthes mirabilis
TAAATAGGATATACATTATGAAAATAATCATATATCTTTTGGTGGTTATCAATAATATAAAATAATGTAATATTTTAATAGGTTAAACAGGATCTTGATAAAAAAGGCCTTTGCTTTTTGACACACATGCCCCAACAGCATAACAGAAAGAAAGAACCACTCATCCTTTTCTCTTTTTCATCTAACCACACCCCTTCTAAATTATAGCCGGTGCCATCTAGGAGCATCGGGGGATGCTCTTTTAAGGGAGAAGTAGCACCAACTTCTCTCTTGTACTCGACCAACCCACCAGCTTTTTCTCCATCCACGAGTTTGAAGAAGCCTGTAGAAAAAATCTTACATAGTACATTCAACAATGCCTGAAAATTCAATTCAAACCACACCATCTATTAGACAACTCGTGCAAATTCAATGATCTGGCCCTCGATTAACAGCCAAAACAGTTTCCACCTTGATGGGGCCAGTGGAGTACGGGCTGGCCCAGAGCCTAGCCAGCAAGAGAAGAGCCCAGGCTATAGGAGAAGTAGTAGCCCAGCAGAAGCTTTCTCGATACCAGGGCTAGGAGGTGCAACAGTGGCAGGGTTGGCCCACCAAAAGGAGAGAAGCCCAAAGGACAGCAGCCCATCACGCAAAATGTCGAATCAAAGGCCCGATAGAGATACAATTGGCCCAGGCAGGTTAACAAGAAACTGTTCAGTCGGGAGCAGACGATTAAGGTTTCGCGTACAGACGTGCCCACGGTTGCCCCTCCTGAGTAGCCACCGACAAACCCAACAACATAGCACAGGCAAGCAGGCAGAACCTGACATAATGCAGTCACGATAATTATTCTGACACCTCAGCAAATATTTTTAAAATATTGCTCATGACCATGCGTCTCCCTAAGATAACAGTTATGGCTCAACAAATCTCTTCGGAAGGCAATTACCATGTAGCGCCCTCCTGAATCGACCTGAGAAAGGAAAGAACGCTCTCGGATAGCCATGATTACCATAAGCGTCCTTCGCGCGATTGTTGAGACGGTACAGTAAATCTGTCAGGGTAGCCGACGTCAACCATGAGACCCAAGGAATGCCGTACCAGCTCCAATTCTATAACTACCTCTTTACCCCTATGAGAAGTGGGGAGAACAAGCTTTACCCTCGAATACCCCGAAAGGATTGAAGAGCTCTCTCTCTCTCTCTCTCAAGCCACTTAACCTATGAGTGAACACTCTCCCTCTTTCTCAAGCCGTTCCTTGCCGAGCACATCTCTCGGTACCTAACCCTCCAATCTATACTCAATCCCCCACCTTTGCGCATCCATATATATATATATATTGCATCCTCTATCTTTCTTTTACTCATAGAAAGATTTATAACTTAAGTATCAGAAGATATATTAGTAGCGAGTTTCGCCTTCTAACAATTCATTTATTTGTTGTAATGTGTACGATCTAGGTTATTAGGCACAAATATCTAACTCGCTTCAACTCAACCGATTAGGAGAAATCAAGCGACTCCCTAATTCGTATAACAATTCAAATTTATAGACGTATCATTGGTACCATCTGTGAAAATTCAATTAAGAAATCCAACTACTACACCTACAAAGGCAAACATAGTCAATATTAGAGTACAAATTAGTGCTCCAGCTAGAGATGTCATCTCCCACGGTGATAAACCCTCCGCGGGTAGTCATGCGAATGAACAACTGGCCCTAGACATGCGAGTGCTCGCCACCCAAAGGGACAATGTGTCCAACATGCTCCAAGCCTTCTGTGCGCATCTAGATGGACAATGGTTGAGGACTCCCTCCTCCATCTCCCAAACTTCAGCTTTAAAATGGAGAAATTGAAGGAAGGGGCACCCTGCAGAGAAGACCCAACGGCCTAATGACCTTGAGGTCCAAGCAGACTCGAGCTACAGGTCCCAGACATGGTAGGAGGACCAACTGAGTCACGGAACTCGGGATGAAAGCCTAGAGCAGCAGAATCCCTGCTACTCCTACGACAATCAGAGCCCTCAAGCTCAAGAAGAAACTTGCTACAGCACCAAGCCCGCGAAGGCCAATATCTTCCCAATCCAACTCCCCTCCCTAAGCTACTCGAAGCTAAGGATCTTCCTTAACGCAAAGAGGATTGTATCCTCCTCTCTGATGGAAGAGACGGTGAAGAGAATCGAGTAGCACATTTCAGAGGGAGCACTAATAGACACTTAACTGATCTGAGGAGGTCACCATTCATGAGAAAAATGCAGTTACAGTCGCTCCCTTGCAAGTTTAAGATGTTGATCCTAAAACCCTACGATGGAAGTTCCGGTCCGATGGATCATCTAATTCACTTCTACACCTTGCTAGGCTTCCAAGGTCTTAATGACGCTGCCATATGTCTATGCTTCTCTCTGGCCTTAAAGAGAGACACACAGATTCAGTTCTACCACCTACAACTGAATTCAATCCAGATATTCTAGGAGTTGACTAACAATTTTCTATTACAGTTTGCCTCCAACCGAAGAGAGAAGAAGCAACCTTGGCACCTTATCCATATCAAGCAAGGACCATGCAAACATTTGAAGCACTTCCTAGCCCAATTCACTGTTGAGGCCCAACAAATATCCAAACCCACCGACAAAGTGAAGCTAAACACCTTTATAGTGACTTTGGAGCCAAGCGATTTCTTCAAGCATTTGGCCCATTAAGACTCCCAGACCTTCTAAGAAGTCAAGATCATTGCTTGTGCTTACATAGCTGTCAAAGAAGCCAATGAAGCAAAGCAGCTGGAGCACACAAACTACTTATGTCAAGGGTTGATGAACAAAAAGAAGAGAAATGGAGACGTCGTCAACTCCCAAGATCCCAGGAAGCAGGCCAAGATGGACCTGAGTGCTCAAAAGGAGTTTAGACCCCTGAATCTAGCCCCCTGAATGACTTCCGAATAAACATCCTCATACAATTTCGGGACAAAAAAGTTCTTAAAATGGTCTAAGCTGTCCAAGAACCTAGAGGGAGGAGACTAGCCAAGGTACTATATCTACCATCAATCTTCGAGTCATAGCGTAGAGTACTGTTAGACTTTATAGACGGAGATTGTGGCCCTCATTTGGAAATGACACCTCACCAAGTTCCTACGGGACCCAAGGTAGGCCCCTGGCAATAGTAGAAGAAGAGTTAGAGTAGCAGTAGTCAAGGAATTAGGTCGCAACCAGGGTAGTCAGCATGGTGACCATATGATCACCGAAGAATAATACCTCAGACCATACAAAAAAAGCTTCCAGCAGTAAAAGTTAAGGGAAGGAGTTAAGAATGATATCATTAATTTTAGTGACGATGATATGATACATGTAATGACTCTTCATTCACTCCCTCTAGTTGTATGAAGACTCGTTTTGAATGGTACTATTGACTATCAACTGAAACGAGTCTTTATCGATAATAAAAACTCTTAAGATTTGTTGTATCTTGATACGTACTTTAAGCTCATACTAAAAAAGAACCATATGATATTAGTCAGTGGGAGCCCTATACGGATTGGATAATGAGCCAATATCAGTCCAGGGAGCCGTCCAACTAGAAGTCACCTTAGAAATATACCTGAAGACAGCATCCTGAATGCTCACGTCCTAGTGGTTGACTTACTCTCAGTTTATAACCCCATCATAGGATAGCCTTACCTGACCGCATCTAGGGTAATGACATTGATTCCATACTTAAAAATAAAGTTTTGTACAACATGAGGCGTTGGAGAGGTCCTGAGTGACCAAATAACTGACTGGATGTGCCACCAATCCCAAGTTACTCAGGCGACCCAAGACCAACCGACCGAAGATTTCAATCACCAAGACATTGTAACAAGCCCAGTCCGGTGAGGCGGCCAACCAAATCCTATTGGACATCAATGATCCAAAAAAATGAGTACAGATCAAGAGCTCACTGGCAAGTCCCCTGCATGACCAACTAATCACCTTCCTTTGACAAAATCCAAATATCTTTGCATAAACTCCCACCGACATGTTAAGAATACCTATTGAAGTAATGATCCATAAGTTTTGCCTCGATCTCGGTCATAAGCCCAGTAGGCAAAAGTAGAGAAATCATTCCATAGAAAAGTTGGTTGCAATACAGGAAGAGGCGAAGGAGCTACTCAATGCAGGTTTTACTCGAAAGGTCTATTACCCGATCTGGTTGTCAAATGTGGTCATCATCAAGAAGAATAATAGGAAGTGGCAAATGTGCATTGACTTCACTGATGTTAATAAGGCATATTTGAAGGACGACATCCCTCTACTGAGGAAGGATCTAATAGTGGACTCCACCTCTGGGCATAAGCTATTGAGTTTCATGAATGTCTACTCAAACTACAATTAGATTCAGATGAACCTCAAAAAAGAAGAGTACACTTCTTTCATGATGGATCAAAGGACGTACTACCACAAGGTTATACCCTTTGGCCTGAATAACGTAGGCGTCACGTACTAGCGGCTCATGAATAAAATGTTCGAAGCCCAGATTGATTGGAATATGGTGTTGAGATAATATGCTCATGAAAAGAAAAACAGCCAACAACCATATCTGCAACCTCAACAAAATCTTCAAAGTACTTTGGGTGCACCAGATGAAACTAAATCCTACCAAGTGCATTTTCAGAGTATTCTCTTGAAAATTCTTGGGTTTTATCATCTCTCAGCGGGGGATTAAAGCAAATCCCGATAAGATAAAGACCATCATGAAAATGAGCCCACCTTGATCCGTGAAGGAAGTCTAAAGGCTCACTAGATGGCTCGCAGCACGCTCCTACTTCCTAGCAAAGTTGCTAGAAAAGTATCACCCCTTCTTCAAGGTATTGAGAGGAACAAAAGAGAATAGCTTCCGGTGGATAGCCAACTGTCAGGCAACCTTCCAAGATTTGAAGAAATATCTCGACAATCCCCCTCTCTTGATGTCACAAGAAGAAGGTGAAGATCTATACCTATACATGGTGGTTTTGGATACAATGCTAACCTCAATCTTGATCTGGTAGCAGTTCGATGTGCAATAGACGGTCTACTACGTCAATAAAATTCTGATAGACACCAAGACCCGTTACTCCCGCACCAAGAAGATTTCCCTTGCGCTCATCTATTATGCTAGGAAACTACGGCCATACTTATAGGGAGTACATGATCATCGTCATAACTGATCAACCTTTGCAGGAAATTATGTAGGAATCCAACATAGCTGGGCGACTAGTCAAATGGGCGATCAAATTGGGCAAGTTCGCCATGCAATTTCGATCGAGGCCAGCTATAAAATTCTTGGCTCTTGTGGACTTCATAGTTGAAATGATAACCTCAAATCCAGATGCCTACAATCCTAGCAAAGATGCTCGTCAGCAACAGGAAACTCCGATCTGGACGCTGCATGTAGACAGATCATTAACACAATTAGGCAGCGGGGCAAGTGTGGGTCATGATGATTCTCGGCCACCAACAATGTTGCCGAATACAAAGCATTACTCGCTGAGCTCCGATTGGAAAGAAAATGCTCGACAAAGAACCTGACCATCTGCAGCGATTAGAAACTGGTCATCAATCAAGTCCTCGGCATTTTTGAGGTGTCTAGCCCTTTGCTCGCAAAATATCTCACTAGAACAAGAGGAATGACCCGAATGTTCGGAAAAGTCAAGATAGTGCATGTTCTAAGGGAGGATAACTAGAAGGCAAATCAGTTGGCCAGGGCAGCAGCAACCAAAAATCTGAAGTAGTACTCCCAGGACATGCAAGAGGTCCTAGCCTATCCAAGCATAGAGGAGCTGGAGCGAGAAGTATTACAGTTATCAAATGATGAAAGTTGGCTGACCCCGTACTGAAAGCACATCACCAATGGCACTCTACTGAAAAATCTAGAGGAAACCAAGCATATAAAGAAGACGGCAGGTTGGTACACTATCCTTGATGGGAAGCTACACCATCTGGGTACTCCATCCCGTATATGCAGTGTCTTATACCAGAAGAAGCTGATTACCTATTAAGCGAGGTGCACTTCAACATTTGTGGGTTACATATCAGTGGTAAAAACTGTACCTTCAAGATAATGTGGTAGGCAACTATTTGCCGATGATGAAGTGGAATGCTGTGAAGTTCATAAAGAAATACGAGAACTGTCAAATCCACGGCAACATTTCTCATCAACCGTACACGAAACTGCAAGCCCTACACCTGCCATAGCGATTCGTATAGTGGGAGCTCGACTTACTTGGCCCATTGTCCATTATGTCAAGGTAGAGAAAATTCGTCATAGTTGGTATTAATTATTTCACAAAGTGCATTGAAGCCTCCCCATTAGTTTGGATAACCAAATAGAATTCCACAAAGTTCGTTCGGTAGAGCATTGTATGCATATTGAGGATTCCTGAGGTCATAGTGACCAACAACAGAACTCAATTTACTAGCAAGCGCTTCGCCAAAAACTATTCAAGTTTGGAGATATAGTTGGTTCATACTTTCGTTGCCTATCCACAAGTAAATAGTAAGTGGAAGTCACAAATCAGACCCTATTGCACAGTCTAAAGACGAAGCTAGAAGACGCCAATGGCTCTTAGGCGAACGAACTACCTTCTGTATTGTGATCATACCAGATAACACCGAAGGAACCTTCCTGCAAGGCACCTTTTAGTTTATACTATGGGATTGAAGAAGTCATCTCAATGAAGATCAGACTGCCCAACTTTAGGCTTGAGAGCCATAAGCCACTCAACAACTCTCAATAATTCAAAACGTATCTCGACCTGCTCGAAAAAGCCCAAAGGAGGCCAAGGTGCACACAACAGCCTATCAGCAATGGATCATTACTACAATAAGAAGGTGAAAGCACACCAATTTGAGATAGGAGACCTGATTCTGCAGAATATAGAGGCCACAGGCAAAAACGCTTAGAGAAATAAACTCTTCCCAAATTAAGAGGAATCATTCCTAATCTCAACGATTCTCCGAACCTATGCATATAAGTTACATACCCAAAATGGCAAACTAGTCACAAGGATATGGATGTTATCCACCTTAAAAAATATTAACAATGACACCTCGCCGAATCCAGGTAAGTGTGGCATACATCATAAGGAATACTTGTAAAATGTACCACATTTGAATTAATAAAATAATTATGTATTTGTTTCTAAATACTTATTTATATGCTTACATGACGTCGCATTAATTTAAAGACCTAGACTATCCCTAAGCCAAGTAAACTTTTTCACCTACACCTCGATCAACTACGCCCCGATCACAAAACCTTGGTATTGATAACTGAGCGGCTCAAAGAAGGTTGAAACTAAACCTCAATCCCAATCACCAAGAGGCCCAAATGAGGTCGAAAGTCACGGCCCGAAAAGCTTGCGGACCAAGAGTCGGACCCCCCATCAAGCGGCTATTAAATCCTTAGGGGGCTTCCTCAACATGCACACGATACTCCCTGTAATAGGGACGAGCACCATCAGTCAACAATGATCGGCAAACTAAGATTAGACATGCAGGAACGATGACGCCCCCCCAAATAGGACCGAGCACCAATGGTACCACATGGACGACAATCTTAATGTGGCCAAAGCCTAACAGCTACAATCATAAAACCCAACTGGCCCTAATGAGGCACACCAATAGATGTGTGATGATGTCTTCTCCCAGGAAAGAGCACCACCCTATAAAATCGAAGAGCCATGACTTCGTATTGCAGGAACGAACACAGTAGGACCCCTGCATCCATGATAAGCCCGGTGACAATAGTAACAATGCTTAACCAACAAATAAAAAAGAAATGTTGAATAAAGGAGCTCGACATGAATACAAAAACACTAACGACAATGATCAAAACGGCCAAGTTGATTTATTAAGGATCAAAATATACTTCAAGGAGTATCAGAAATATAAGAGGCCACCTATACCTATGACCCAAACAAAGAAAGAATCTAAGGTGGGGAACCCCTCAATGAATGAGGCAAAGGCTCCCCACCGTCTCCTGGAGGATCAACTAACTTTGATCAAAGCTGAGCACCGCTGTTCCTCGGATGGAAGAAGCCGACAGGAAAATTTGGAACCACCAAGATCATGACCTATCTGCAAAGGTGGACACCGTCTTAGAATCTACTAGTCAAGGCTTCGCCAACCTCCACCGAACTGAGCTAGGCCATCAGCTCACCCTCAAGTCTGGTACATTCATTTTGGAGATTAGCAAAGCACTGCTTAGCCCCCCAAAATGTATTCTTGAGAGAGACGATCTAATCTAGAACCCAATATCTCTCCTCTATGGGCTCTTAGAATCTCACCTTGATCTCGGATAGCTCATGGTCAAGGCTAGTGGCCCGTTTTCGACTCTATATCACCTCGGCAATAGTAGTGTTCACCCAGCCCTCCATCTCTCCGAGTATGTCAGGGACGATGCTTGTTTGGGTCAAGTAGGAGATCTCAGTGTTGTGCTTGTGCAACATAACCACCTGTTGCCGCAGATAGGCCTCCATTATGCAAAGCACCTCCTGTGGTTGCAAAACAAAAAATGTGACAAACAAAAAAATAATAAAGTGGTCAGGCAAGGATGACAACCAATACTGAAATAAGAAGCAGCGAGGCCTGTACCTCTATAAGAGGCTACTCCTCTAGCAAAGCCAAGCAAAGGAGCTGACAATGTCCTCCTACATAGTGGCAACCCAACGCTGAGGCCCGGATTGTGAGACTAAGCATCCAAGCCCTCTAGGGCCACAGGCGCTGCCACCTCCAGGTGAAGCACCTCTTGAGCCGCATCGATCCCAAGGTTGCTCACTGCATCTACCACAGCAATCAGATCAACTCTCGACTCATCGTCAACGAAAGAGATACAATACTTAGCCAGGGTTAGAGCCCTAATGGGGTCACCCACTTCACTAGTTTGAGCATTGCTCGCCCTTGTAGCAGGAGTGACAAGGAGCTCAACTAGATCGAGGCAGTCTGGTGGGAATGGGATGGACTCTGGCCTCCCAGAAGATTCACCAACCCCTTGCATGGTGAACCCGGTATCCTTCGCTTCCGGCTCATTCGCAATCATCACCTCCGTGACCTGGCCATCTTACCACCTCAACAAAAACGGCGGGAGGCGCAGAGGCATATTCCTTGGGCAACAAGAGAATAGAGGTCGTGATATCCTGCTCAACCACCGCTAGGGCGTCGATCAGTTTGGCCGGTTCTCCCTCCATAGGGCTAGAAGCCTCCATAGTGGGCAAGTCTAGCTCGTTGTCAACCACTAAACAAGAAGATTCTCTAACAGGTAGGTCTGATGCCTTCGCATAGACTGCCTCAACCTTCCTAACCTCCTTGAAAATAGATAGAGGAGAGGACAGCTCAGCTTCGCCAATCGACCCTTCAAGCGAGTTACATATGGCTGCCCCTTTCCACCTTCTCTTGTTGCCGCAAAGAGGTGTTTTGGGGACCTCTTCTTCATCTCCCTTCGTCCTCACCTTCCACTAGACTTTGGCGAACGCCTCTTTAGTGAGCTAGTAGCCGATGTGACTCAAGTCAACGGTGTTATCCATGATGAGTTTTGCCAAACCGCGTGTCATCCATTTCTCCTTCTTAAAAATGTCGCCAAAGTAGGTGCTATTAACTTTGCGCCTCTCATTCAAAATACCCCACACGAGATCAACTGCCAAGTAAAAGAAGCGGCCCTTCCAACTTTTCACCGAGTCAGGGTTCCCCCCACTTATCTTAAACTTAGGGCACGGGTTGAAGCAGATCTAGTTACATTTCTGATTTAAGTGAAAAATTGCTTTTACACCTTGAGCATTCAAAAAAAGTCTCTTGGTGTGACAAAAGTCGCATGGGAAAATAAGATATCAAAGGGTGTTGCGGTGGAGGCGAGCCAGAGAGACCTCCAGAGCCCTTAGGATTTCACTCAACTCTTTCACGAACGAAATGCAAAGACCGGCTTTTAAGAGCTCCTCATAATTGGTGATAAACCCTGAGGGAGGGTTGCAAGCCGTATCGTCGACCTTGAGAGCAACATATGGTATGTCGCGAGGAATATTATTCTTCTTGCATAGAAAAACCACATCCCTACTGGTCAAGACAGAAGAAATCGCAGCGATGCCCCTAAGATGCCATGAAAACAAGGGACAAAAAGAAGACAATGTGGGGCTGAGTGACTCGGATAATGGAGAAGTGCGGTAAGTGGGGAGGCCTAAGAGTTTAAATAACAAAAGCCCAAGCCCAGGCCCAGAAATGGTGTTGCATAAGAAATCAAAGAGGTACGTCCCCGTAATGAATGCGACACGTGCTCCCATCTCCGAGTGCCATGGCGCATCAGCCCACTGGGTTAGTTATAATGGATAACACGATGTCTCCCTATGCAACCCGGGGGCAGCTAGTAGCCCAATCAACTGCGCAAGCAAGCCGGTGGCACCGTACAAGTAGTGATGCCCTGACACACCACCTTTCAAGATAGCAGTAGAATGATAGCCTCAACAGGCCTAAGATTGATTTGAATGATGTGCATCCCAGTAGAGCACTCGGGACGGGTCATTATAGATTGGTGGCTAGCATGTCAGATCGCCAATTTGCCAGAAATTGCACAATGAGAAATAATATTCAAATGTTTCAACTATTCACATCAGACAAAAATATTGGAAACATGTAATATATAAGTAAACAATGCTAGGATAATTCTATTCATTAATTCCTTTTACAAAGTGTATACTTACAAAAGCAAACATACATCATAACAGGAATAAAAATATATATGAAGCAATGAGCCAATAGTGGTAATTTGACTAGCCCTTGCACAGGAAGACCCTAGAGGGAAGCTAACGTGCAGGCACCACATAGCCATCCTTGGGGGGTAGGAGAAGACGCCCCTCTCCAGCAGCCAACCATTGAGAAGCTTTTGAGATTAGTAGCGAATTTGAAGGAGAACAAGCATCCTCCCTCCTTTTGGGGGACAAGAACATCCCTTCTTCAAATCAATACCAAAGAGGATTGCATGACGTCGACAAGGAGAGAGGGGATAGCAGCCCAAACCCAAGCCTTTACTTGGTCAAACACAAGTTCAGACATGGGAATGGTGTAAAAAAGGGAAACCAAGATGGCTTCCCCTACAAAAGAGGATAACCAAGTCAGACTTTGTGAGCATTATCAACTTTGAACATTAGAAAAGAGTTCCCTCCAACTCGAACTTGTGGTAGCATAGGCTTCATGCTAGCTTTGAACTCTCATACCTCTCGACTAGTGAAGGCAATTCGTGAAGTAGGGTGTAGAGAGACACTCCATTTATAACCAGAGAATTGGCCGATAGGCTATCAATGTAGAAGCTGGCACATGCCAGTGTTATCGACAAAGAATCGCTAGGTTCATAGAATTGCCCCAAATCTTGCTGAATACAAGGAATCAAATCCTGCCCCTTGTGCAGCGAATCAGCAAAATGCATAGGGAAGAAGCTCGTGTGCAAACTGACAGTTGGTGTCCCATCGATAAACACGCCAAGAGTTGACAAATCAGGCCTCCCGACATGATGGCTAGTGATGGGTCCAACAGAGCACAAGTTAGCCCAAAGCCCAACCTGTAGGAAAAGCAATAGCCCTACTAATGCTTTCTCGAGGCCAGGGCACAGGCAACACAGCGGAGGCATGGTTAGCCCACCGAAAGAAGAGAAGCTTGAAGGACAGTGGCCCATCACGTGGAATGTCAAGTCAAAAGGCCTGGACAACGGTATGGTTGGCCCAAGTGGGTTGACCTGGAATTATTCAATCCGGAGTGGGCAATTAGGGTTGTGCACAAAGATGCGCCTGCGGTTCCCCTCCTGCATAGCCATTGACAAACCCCATAGAGCAGCACAAGCAAGCAGGCAGAACCTGCCATAATGCGGCCACAGTAATTATCCTGACAGCTCAACAAATATTTCTCAAATATTACCTATGATCGCGCATCGTCCTAAAATGGTAGTAATGGCTTAAAAAATCTCTCCAGAAGACAATTACCATACAATACCCTCCTAGAAAGAATGTCCCCAAATAACCATGATTACCATATGCACTCCTCGCACGATTGTTGAGAGAGCACAGTGGGTCTACCAGGATAGCCGTCGTCAACCGTGAGACCCAAGGAATACCACATCAACTCTAATTCTATGAGTATCTCTTCGCTCCTGCGGGAAGAAGGGAGAACAAGCTTTACCCTTGAATGCCTTAGAAGGATCAAAGAGCTTTTTCTCTCTCTCAAGCCACTTAGCCTGCGAGTACACACTCTCCTTCTCTCTCAAGCCACTTCTTGCTGAGTGCATCCCATAGAACCTAGCTATCCAATCCATACTCAATCCCCCCACCTTCGTGCATCCACACATTTATTTGCATCTTCAATTTTTTTCTCCCTCATAGAAAAATTTTTGACTTAAACGTTATAAGATATACTTAAAAATAAGTCCCACTATTCTCTAACCTCTTATTTATTTGTTGTAATATGTTAGATCTAAGTTATTAAGTACAAAGACCGGACCCACTTCAACTTGACTCACTAGAAAAATCAACCGGCTCCCTAATCTGTACAGCAATTCAGATTTAGGGACGCATCACACCTCCATGAGACATCCAACACTAAATTGACTTAGTCTATGATGCCACCTTGCCTTAACTATCCAATTACCAAATAAGTCTAGCAAAACACGCCAAATTGCCTCAACAAGTAAAAGGGCTTGTACAAAAGGAGTTTATGCTATAAAGTCATAGTTCGTGGGCTATCCCTGCCCTACTTGCCATAAAGAAAGATCATACATGAAGGATGTGTTGATAGCAGGGCCATCAACAAGATTACTATTGAGCATTATTTTCGTTCCCATGACTTGATGATATACTCAATATATTATATGGCGCTAAGGTCTTCTTAAAAATAGGCTTAAGCTAATATTTAAACCTTTTGTTGATAAATTTATTGCTATTTTTATTGACGATATCCTTATTTTCAATAAACCTTTGCTCAATCACTCCACACACATCCGTAAAGTTTTCAGAGTTCTTCAGCATAAAAAGTTATTCATCAATTAAAAAAATTATTCCTTTATTAATGAAAGTGTAGTATTTCTCAGTTATTTTAGCTCCAACATGGGTGTCAAAGTGGAGAACGAAAATATGCAAGCAATTGTTGAATGGCCTATCCCACATACCATTACGAAGTTGTAGTTTTCATGAGTTGACCTTCTTCCACCATAGGTTCATCGGAAACTTTAGTTCCATTATTGCCTCCATAACCAACCTTATGAAGGGTAACTTCCATTAGACTGACTCTAACACCACTAGTTCCAACAAGATAAAGATAACACTAACAGAGGCCCCGTCCTTGCCCTTCTTGATTTTAGTGAGGTACTGATGGTAGAATGTGACATGTCTCATCTCGGCATGGACACTATCCTCAGCCAAAGGGGATGGCTAGTGTGCTTTTTCAATAAAAAAACTAAACAATGCCAAAAAAAAAAAAAACATTATTCCACATATGACTAGAATTCTATGCTAAGCATTATAATTTTGGCATTGCTACTTGATCTAAAAGGAGTTCATCTTGCTTTCCGACCACAAAGCTCTATGATTCCTCCTCGTCTAGAAGAAACTCATTTCTAGGCACACTAAATGAGTGTCTTTCCTTTAAAAATACAGTCATTATCAAACAAATGTCTAGAGCTATGAATAAGGTAGCCGATACTCTTAGTCACAAGGTCTACCTCCTTAAGTCCATAACCTATGAAGTGGTTCATTTTGATTTACTTCTACAACTTATTACACCGACACTATGGAGGAATACTAGCTAATGACACGTAGAGCATGACCTTCACAAAGGTTAATGATTATTCGTTCAAAGGCAACCAATTATGCATCCTGGCAGGCTCCTCTAACTACGCATTATCAAGGGAACTACGAAGTGTGGTCTAGGAGGACATTTCGGTTGAGACCAAACATTCATCCTCATCAAGGGAACACTATTTTGTAGCCCTTAATGAGTAAGGATGTAAATCAATTTGTAATATAGTGCATGATTTGTAAACACGCAAAATGAGAGCAACTAAATCATGGGATGTACCAACCACTTTCCATCCCACAACATCCTTTGGAAGAACGTAGCATCGACATTGTTTTAGGACTGTCAAGGAACAAGCAGCACATGACTCCATATGTGTTGTGGTCGATCGCTTCTAAAAAGTGGCTCACTTCATACTATGCCATCACACTGACGATGTCTCTCAAGTAGCATAGTTTTCATTCAAAGAAATCGTTCTCTTACCCCCAATGACTATCACTGTGGATTGAGACTCGAGATTTATCAACAACCTTTGAGAAACCCAATGAGAACTTACGGGAACAAAGTTTCAATTTTTATTACATGTTATTCCCAAACTAATAGATAAACTGAGATCATCAAGCTATGCCTTAGCAATCTATTTCAGTCTTATCCATGACAGTCCCAAAACTTGGGACACAATCATAGCAAAGGTTGCGTTCGCCTCTAATTTAGCTATTGATCGATCCACCAAACAATCTCCCTTCAAAGTTGTTTATTGGATGAAATCTAAAGCACATCCTTGACTGCATTTCCCTTTGCAATTCAAGAAATGTAAGCATGGAGATAGAAGAGCCAGCAAACCATATCCGAGACATCCATTCTCAAGGCTAGACTAATATGGAAAAGTAACCACCCATTACAAAGAAGTGTCGACATTCACAATAGACATTTCGAATTCAATCAAAGCGACCTCTTCATGTTCTACTTATGAGAGGAACATTTTTTCGTAAGAACATATCATAAACTATGACATAAAACTTTGGTCCATGCCGGGTATTGAAGAAGATCAATCTGATGGCCTATCAAGTTCAAATTCCAAATAGTTTGGGGTCCAGCCTTACATTTAATATTATTGGGGTCTGACTCGGATACACAGGTCCCGATACAGCGGAACAAAATCTGAATATCACGTCAACCACAAAAATCATGAGTACAAGAAATATAACAATA
>JAODPA010151135.1:0-14963 GCA_025585075.1 Nepenthes mirabilis
AAAAATTTCGGCATCAAAATTTATGCATCTCGATCTTAACCTCGATTATCTTACAACGATAATATTATTCTAAACTTCATATTCAGTCTTCTTAAGAGACTTCCTCGATTAAATTATTTTTCCAAATCATATTTTCAACAAATAGGGATATTCTTCCAGACTTATCCTCAAGATCCCTTAACACTTTTTTGACTCGAAAATTCCTCGAAAGCATAATGATTAATGGAAACATCTTATTCCTCTGCGCCAAATTATTCTTATCCCAAAAAATCAAAACCACAACCTGAAACTAAAATACTTTCATTGATCAAAACGATTACAACCCAAACACATACGAATGATCAATTGTATAAACTATATTATATCTATCCATCAAATTCAAAAGTAAGGCGAATCTGAAGGCCACTTTCCTAATTTGCTGAAAAACTTCGAATGTCTCAATATATCCTCCACTTCAGACTACCATTCAACTTTAAAACTCAGAATTCTTCTCTTTAAGATGCTTCCAAAAATATCTAACTACTCTTTTCGAACTTTCAATCGAATTATAAATCTAATCTCCTACTTCAAGCCTCAAATTAAATCTTATGGTCGATAGCCATGAGTTCACACGCTTTCACTGTGCCACTCTGATCGATCAATATCCTCAAATCAAATCAAAAACCTCAAAATAGAAATACCTTACAATCTTCACATCTCGATAATATACTAACGATCAATCTCGAAAATGATATCTTAATAAGCAAGTAATAAGCCGACTTCATCAGCTCATCCATCATATGCTAGCTCATTTTCATCCAAATGGCCACCAAATCTTTTACTGTTTGAGGCAGACTCAAAATAAAATATCAAAAGTTTCCTCTAATCGATTTCCTTCCTTAGGCATGGATATAACTTGCCATGAAAGTCACAATTTCATGCTTCATGTTCAGCCTATTGGCTTTAACTTGAGATCAAATCGTCATCAAACTCTCTCTCCAATCCACTAGTTGGAGAGTCTTCGACATTTTCAATGAGCTTGGATCACTCCAACTTAACGATAATTACTAACGACCTCATTTGTTTTTGAACTTCTATCTAATCAGCTAAAACTCAAAAGAGATAATTCTCAATAACATACTTCCTCTCGAACATACAATTGATAAAAAAAATACTTTTCACCATAGGCTCGAGGTCGCTGACTTGATCAGGTCTGTTTTAATTGTGAGATTCCCAAATCAAAAACAGAATAAACATGAGGCTAGGCATATTTCTCTATATAATATTGGATGATTATATATGTATCTTGGAACCTTTGATGTTTAAAACACCACCTAAAGCTCCCCCGCTCACCACACGCCTGGATCGGCTCAAAACCAGGATCCAGTAGCCCGCCGCCTGAAGCATGCTCGAGCCCCGCTCGAGCCGAAACAACAAAAGCCCAGCCGCCTGATGCATGCTCGAGGCCGGCTTGAGCCGAAGAAACCAGTAGCTACCCCCGCCTGAAGTGTGCTCGAAGCCCGCTCGAGCGGATATTCCAGAACCTTCCGGAAAGCTCCCGCCCGCCAGCCGCTCGAGCAAACCTTCCAGAATCCTCTGGAAACCTCTCGCGCTCGCTAGGCGCTCGAGCTCCTCTCGAGCAAATTTTCCAGAATTCTCCCGAACCTTCCAGAACCGACCGCCGCTCGCCAGGAGCTCGAACGGCCCGACGCCTATAAATAGGCGGGCAGGCCAGCGGCCAGCAAGGGCGGGAGAAGGAAGGGAGAGGAAGAGAGAGAGAGAAAGAGAGAGGAGGAACCACAAAGAGGAAGGAAGGAAATGAAGGCTTTCGAGTCTGATTCCGAGCTCAAGACTAGTTGGAGAAAATATAAAGCACATCGAGGCAAGTATTCTTATACTCATTATTTGTTATACTGTGACTTTGTCATTCTGATATCCACCCAAACTACAAAAATTATATAGCCCATGCTTAATAATGAAAATCTAAGAAATGAATCACCACATCCCGACCATGCATACATAATAGCCGGACAATCGATCTCATGAAATTCTATCTGTTCACAATGACTGGATCCCTTAACTAAATGTTATTACGATTGACCTGAACGATTCGCATGAAATAAATGGAAACATATGTATCCCCTTGCTATAAAAACTATGACTAATGAATATTTGAAATTGTAAGATTCAAAAACGGGCTTCGGAGGACCCCAATGTGATTGGCTCATCAACGGTAAGGAATTCCAATTCCTCTTGAATACTATTGCTCATGCTTATAAGGTGAATTATGAAAAATACTAAAGTCCCCAAGTAAAGATGAGAACGAATGGGAAAATGGAATGGAAGGAAGTCCACAATGGATACGTGATTGATGAAACCTCCCGTGTGGCGGGAGATATGATATATGAGATCCCGTGTAACGGGAGATATGATATATAAGATACGGTGGACTTTCCTTCAAAAGAAATATGAAAAGCAGAATCATGAAACTAGAACCATAGACTCTTAGACGGGTAGTATTCTCTGATTTGACACATCCATCACGGTATAAACCCGAAGAATACTTGGGTCACGTATTCTGGCTGCTTGTGTGTAAGCGGGTGGTGTCTGTGTCACGCCTTAGGATACTATTGTGGAAGAACGAGGACTGCCCTGGTACCCCGGAGAAATGGGGCGATACGATACGGCACGATGTGATGTGCACGACCCCCCGGAGGGTCGTTAAAGATAATCCCTCATGGCCTTAGATCATGAGGAGTATCATGATCCTTTTCTCGTTCTCTCGCATCGTTCGCTAGTACGACCTACTAGCCCTGGTCCGCAAAGATTAAAGTAAAATTAGATTAAAGTAAAATTAAAAAGCATGATTCAAACGACAATTAAATGATCCAAGACATGGTAAACGGCAAATCGATACTTCTAAACGTACCTGCCCCTCATGTCTCATGATATCTCAAATACATGTTGCTCCTTTTCATTGACATGTTATATTTTTCACAGTCTGATAGTGACGTATGATTATACTTACTGAGCGGTAAGCTCACTCTTGCTATCTGTTATTTTTCCTCCCAGATAAAAGCATTTAAATAGAACAAGGAAAAGCTTACTTGATGGGACTAGACAGACAAGTGCAGCAAAGACTTGAACATCGAATTTGATATGGACAGCCACTCGAGGTTAGGTATGGTTTATGGTTTTATTATGCTTCCGCAGTACATGGTACCATAGTATGCTTCCGCTTTTATAATAAATTTTGAAGTTTGGGTGATTAGATGGCATCTCTCTAGATTTAATACAGTAAAGACAGAATACTGTATTGAAGGCATGATTGATATGGCAAAATTGAGATCTTGTGAGAAGAATGCTTGTGCAGAGCCAATTTAAAATAAATTGTATATCGGTCTTTCGTCTAGTAACCTCTGGGCATTAACGATGTTTTATTGACGGAGGGTTATTTAATGAAAATAACCTGGTTCGTCACATTAATGATGGCTCATTTGAAAGGAAGTTCATCTCTAATCTTTATAAAAATTCTCCCATAAATAGAAGCTCCGTTCAAAATTCAATCCTGATAGCAAAGAGATGAAATCCCTCTGGCCCAAATCTTCCTATTGGCATCCTCGCTATAGTATCTTCATGCCAAATCCTTCAGACTGTGCCGCATCCCAAACTTGTCTTAGATAAGGCACCTAATATGTAGAATCCAAATATATTTAAATCTTTTGTTGAAGTATCACTGAGCACTACCAATCCTTCTGATCCATTAGGGATTAATAAAACTAGCGCTAATGACACTCTAATCCTCAAGAAACTTCCAACAATTTTCTCACCAAATTCAGCCAAGTCCAAGGAATTCCACACTCTCATGACCTTAGCCGATCATTCTTTTTTTTTTTTTACCACTACTTTTATATTTTTGGATTCCAAAATGTAACCTTAAGAGACATATGACCCAAAATGATATCTCTCCAACCATAATTCATACTCTTCAAAATTTTTCAAATAATTTAAAACATCATTAACAAAACTACCACAATTAACCCAAATATGGTCAAACATTAGATTGATAATATCCATAAAAGACACTAAAATATTCAACAACCCAAATGCACCATCAAAATATTGCAATGGCCACATATTGACCTGAAAGCTGTCCTATGCACATTGTCCAATATAATTCTCAATTAAGGTGTGAGATCCTAAAATCAAAGAAGCTTAACATCAAAGTAAAATATTGCTATTTAAAAACCGGAGTATTTTAATTTTGACTTAAACCGGAGTGGCCTTACACCACTGGAAGACCGAAACTAATGGTAATCAAAGTGTTCACCGGTGTCAAAATGTTGACCAGGGTCAAGATGCTGGCCAGCATCAAGACGTTGACTGGCGTCAAGATGTTGATCGGAAGGTTGACCAAAGGATTGACCGATTTTTAGAAATGTTGATCGACCTTGAATAAGAGAAAAGAAACGTTAGCAAACTTTGAGTAAAAGTTGGCCGGATTAAGGTAAGAAGCGTTGACCAAAAAAGTTGACCGACTTTGAAGAAAATATTGACCAATTAGGATTGACTACGGAATTCAGAAATTTTGACTAGGATAAATTAAGGGCAAACTAAAGGCAAGGGCCAACTTTATTGTTTAGACGGTTAGATCCCAACTAGATCCGAATCTAATCAGAGCAAGTGAACTACCCCATTGACCTTTTTGATAAAAGTACTAAGTAGGTAACTTACCCCACTCACTCCCACCTAACCCCTGAAGGGATGTACCAAGTAGGTAACCCACCCCACTTTACCTAATCCCTCCTCTTTATATACTGAGCTCCAATTGAGGGATGGGTGTAGAATTTCTAACGAGGAAGAAGGGTAAGGAGTGAAGAAGGAGAAATAGTTTCAAGTCAGTCAGAGTGGGTGGTCAACAGTAAGGCAATTATACCTTTCCTTTTTAAACCCAGATTTTAAGAATATTTCTAGGGCAAGTGTACTCCTCATTTTTAAATTCAGATTTTAAGTATACTTCTGTTTTTAAGTCCCGACTTTAAGAAAAATTACAAGTGTTCTCTTCAGATTTAAAAATACTTCAGCATTTAGTATATCAGACTTGCCGTTTTGATTACTACTTGACAAGCTGTATCTCTGATGTCATGCTTGCTGTACGATTGGACTAAAAATATGATTTTGATTTCATGGTTAATTCATACTTTCTACTTTCTGCTTTCTACTCAACTTATGATTGAATTTGAATTGTATAAAAATGGAGAAGTAGACCGGCTTTGAGTCATAATGATATAATAAAGAAGTATTGATCAGAATGAGATTTATGGATTTAAAACCGGATTCATATCAACTGAAAGTCTTTATACTTGACCAAAATAAGAAAAATAAATTTGAACTTGGCTTTGTAATATGACGACCGAAAGCTTTATGCCCGTCCGGAATATGAACTAAAGAAAAAGTGAACCGACTTTATGACAAGATAAATAAGATCGGATTTTAGCACAGGGAGATAAAGTTCTCCGGCATGCCTTAGAACATGGTGGTAATCGAGGATAACGAAAGAGAGCCGCCCTCGGGGCTTTGTACAAAGAGGAAGTGAGGGCCGTCCTCGGGGCTTTATATATGGAGGAAGTGAGAGCCATCCTTGAAACTTTATACAAGGAGGTATTGCCTTGATTGTGAGGAGATGTGCACAATCTATCCTTGATTATTGCCCCATCCACTAGCGATGTCCTTTACCGATAAAAAGAATAAGAGAAATTTCTATAAAAAGACCAACTTTGTTTTCCGTCCCGATTTTCAGAACTAATTACTCCAGCTTTCCTGATTACTTTTGTATTATGTATCTGCCATGATCCGATCAACTATTATTTTATAATATTCATGTTGCATATGTACCTGTATCCGCCTTACAATATAAACACTTTACGAAAAATCTACATGTACCTTATTGAGCTCTGACTCACTGTTTTCTATTTTCTCCCCTCTAGATGAAACTATAGAGCTCGTGCTTGACGAGATGGAGTGACTAGAGCTCCATCTGAATGATTCTAAGGACTCGGAAGCATATTTTAGAGTTACCCGAAAGAAGCAGTTTTATTGTAATGATCCGGTTGAAATATATAAATTTTTATAATTGGACTTTTATAACTATGTATGCATAAATGAGTTTTATGGGTATAAATATAAATGCTTCGACAGGTTATTAGATTAGTTTCCGTTACATATTTTGTGGATATCGTGTAAGGGTCTTAGATGGCAACTGTGATCCTGTGATTGGGAGGCATGACCGGCCCGGATCAGATCACCGAAACCTTGGTGACAGTTCTAGGTGGTCGTTGGCGGAATGCCAAAAAAAGAAAAAATCTGTTCCGTCACAATTGGTATCAGAGAGATGAGATGCTTTAAAAATTAATCGATCGAAAATGCAGAAGTATAGGTTTGAATTTTCATACTGAATTTCCTTAAGAAGTAGGCCAGGGTAATTTAGACGACTAGATTCCTAAAGAAGCTCGAATCCTAGGCTAGGTTCAATTTTAATGAGCTGATGTATATTTTCTGGGATTATAATATCGTGCCTGTTTTGATTTTAGGATGGCTAGTGGAAGACGATGAAGGAATGGCCGTAATACACCCCATGATCAGGAGGTCACCTATATAGATTTATTGGAAAGAATGATCAACGTAGTGGAGTTTGTTGAGCACAAGCATATGGCTCCGGTCCCTACAACCAAGCCAGCTCTGGCCACCTAGCTCCAACCACGTATGATTGGTTCACGGCAGAGCGAGCACCAGGCTTTTGGGAGAAACTTGATCTGGCGAAAGTTAATATATAGCTAAAGAGGATGAAGAAAATAGTTACAGTAATTGGGTGTACATACCAGGAGAAGGTCACCTTTACATTATATAAGTTGGAGGGCAAAGCGGACAGTTGGTGGGGCATAAATACGAGAGTGCTAGGAGTGCCCAATGAGATGATCACATGGGATATGTTCGAGGAAGCTTTTCTGGAGAAATACTTTCCATTCAGTCTCTGGGATAAAAAGGAGATGAAATTCATGAGATTAAGGCAAGGGAGTATGCCGGTGACTGAGTACAATTCTAAATTCACTGAGCTGTCCTAATTCTCGCCTTATTATGTAGAAGACGAATTATGAAAGGCGAAGAAGTTTTAGCAAGGACCGCAGAATGATATCAGGAAATAACTGTCCACATTAAAGCTTGAGACGTATGCCGATATATTAGATAGGGCAGTCATTTACAAAAAAGAAGTGGAGATAGAGAAATTTTACGTAAAGATGGCAGCTAGCCGAGCAAGCGTTAGTGTTATATCTGCTGGGGGATCTTTTGGATCGTCCAAGAACACAAGGACGACTGATAAAGGAAAGGGTGTTATACCAGCTCAGTCGATTACTGATTCAAGGACATCGGCTGTGCACTGCACCACCTATGGGAGGATGCAATCGGGGCAAGCGTGCCACCAGATGACAGGAGCTTGTTTCAAATGCGGACAGCAAGGCCATCTGATCAAGGACTGCCTGAGACTAGAAGGGAGAAAGCCTACTATTCCGTCTAAGGCCTTCGCAATGACTTTTTAAGAACCAGAGGCATTGCCAAATGTCGTGGAAGGTACTCTTTCTGTTTGTGGAGTTCCTGCATCTATTTTATTTGACTCAGGATCTACCTACTCCTTTGTTTCTCTATAATTTGCATACCTTATTGCCACTACCCCTTACACATTGGATTATGAATTATCTGAGTGTACCCCTATTGGATTCCCTATAATTACTGATGTTGTATATCCTGGATGCGTAATGGAAGTAGATGGGCAATGTTTAACTGTGGATTTGGTGTTACTAAACATGGGAGATTTTGACGTGATTCTGGGAATAGATTAGTTGGCTAAAAACCATGCCACCATTGATTGCTTTATGAAGAGGGTTTATTTTAATATCCCTGGGATGGAAACCTTTTTCTTCCAAGGCATTAGGAAGAAGGAGATGCCAGTGTTGATTTCGGCCTTACATGCCAAACACCTAGTGAGAAACGCATGTAAAGCTTACTTGGTTTATGCCTGCACCACTGGGAGTCATAAGGTGCCGGCTAAGGATATTTTAGTCATCTGTGATTTTAAGGATGTATTTCCTGAGGGGTTGCCTAGATTGCCTCCGCATCAGGAGATTGAGTTTGAGATCTCTATTGTTTCGGGTGTCAGTCCAGTTTTTAAGGCCCCTTATAGAAGGACCCCTACTGAATTAAAGGAGCTAAGATTACAATTACAGGAGCTGTTAGACAAGAATTTTATCAGGCCGAGTGTGTCTCCTTGGGGAGCACCAGTGTTATTTGTAAGAAAGAAAGATGGGTCGTTACGGCTTTGTGTTGATTATCATGAATTAAACAAAATCACGATGAAAAATAAATATCCTCTACCGCATATTGATGATTTGTTTGATCAATTGTAAGGATCTCGGGTGTTCTCAAAGATTGATCTAAGGTCCAGTTATCATCAGTTGAGGATTAAGCCGGAGGACGTGGCCAAAACTGCTTTACAGATGAGATACGGCCAATATGAGTTCCTTGTTTTGCCCTTTGGGCTTACGAACGCCCCTGCTGCCTTTATGGATCTGATAAATAGAGTATTCAGGCAGTATCTAGATAAATTTATGGTAGTTTTTATTGATGACATTCTAATCTATTCAAAGAACTATAAGGAGTATGAAACTCATCTAAGAATAGAACTTCAAGTGCTCCATGAGAAAAAGTTATATACTAAGTTGTGAAAATGTGAATTCTGGCTGGAGAAGGTGATGTTCTTAGGACATATAATTTCCAATGGTGGTATTTATGTGGATTCAAAGAAAGTAGAGGTTGTTACTAATTAGAGTAGGCCAACTTCTGTAACCAAGATTAGAAACTTTCTGGGCATGGCACGCTACTTCTGGCGATTTGTGGAAAACTTTTCACATATTACTATTCCCCTGACTCGATTACTGAAGAAGGAAGTTAAATTTGAATGGATTGAGGAGTGTGATCAGAGTTTTCAGAAGCTAAAGGATCGCCTGACTACTGCTTCAATATTTATGATTCCAGAAGGGTTAGGAGGCTATGAGGTGTACTGTGACACCTCTAAGGCAGGCTTGAGATGTGTGGTGATGCAGCAAGGTAGGGTAGTAACTTACGGGTCTAGACAATTGAGGGTGCACGAAGAGAACTACCCTACCCATGATCTAGAGCTAGCTACTGTGGTGTTTACCTTGAAATTTTGAGGCATTACCTGTATGGTAAAACTTTTCTTGTATGTTCTGATCAGAAAAGCCTGAAGTACCTGTTTTTCCAAAAGGAGCTTAACATGAGGTTAAGGAGGTGGCTTGATTTCTTAAAGGATTATGACTGTGAGATATAGTATAAGCCTGAAAAGGCTAATATAGTTGCAGATGCTTTGAGTTGAAGGCCAGGAATTGTGGATCGATTGAAAATCAAGCAAATGGAATTATTAGACTATCTGAAGCAATGTGATGTCCGGCGATATGCTAAGGGCAATAGGATGCTCCTGTCTTATCTTTATATTTAACCTGAGATTGTTAGTGAAGTTAGGAAGAAGTAAGTTAATGATCCATTCCTTGTAGAAATTGTAAATGGCTTGAGTAAGGAGCCCTGAGTTGAATTCAGTATCTGAATGGATAGAATATTGAGGTTTAGAGACCGTTTATGTATGCCAGATGATAAGGAGTTAAAAAAAGATTCTAAAGGAAGCCCATCGGTCTAGATAATCCACCCCGGAATAAATAAAATATATCAAGACTTGAAGAAAACTTTGTAATGGAGGAACATGAAGAGGGACATCATGGCCTATGTGGAGAATGCCTCATATGTCAGCAATTGAAGGCAGAAAGGAGAAAATCTTTCGGGTTGTTATAACCAATGCCAATCCCAAGTTGGAAATGGGAAGATATTGCTATGGATTTTGTATCGGGTCTGCCATAGACTCTTAGAAATCACAATGCCATTTGTTTATAGTTGACCAGTTGACAAAGTCAGCTTACTTCTTGGCAATCAGGATGACCTATTCGCGTGATAAATTGGCTCAACTATATATGAACGAGATCGTGAAACTACATGGAATTACTGCCTCTATTGTATCTGATAGGGATCCCCGTTTTGTTTCAAGGTTTTGGAAAAGTTTGCGTTAAGAATTAGGGACTGAATTAAAATTTAGTACTGCTTATCACCCTCAGACGGATGGCTAGTTTGAACGAACTATCCAGATTCTTAAAGATATGTTAAGGGCTTCTATATTAGAAATGAATGGCACTTGGGATACTTACCTGGCACTGGCAGAATTTACTTATAATAATAGTTATCAGGCTAGTATCAGCATGACGCTTTTTGAGGCTCTATATGGAAGGAAATGCAGGTCGTCGATTTACTAAGAAGAAACAAGAGATAAAAGGATTTTGGGTCCGAAAATCATAAAGGAAAAGACTGAGAAAATTAAACTGATCCATAGTAATTTGAGGATTGCTCAAAGCAGATAAAAAAGTTATGCGGATAAAAAGATGACAGAATTGAGTTTTGAGATAGGAGATTTTATTTCTATAAAAGTCTCACCATCCAAGGGAATATTACAATTTGGAGTAAGGGTAAACTCAAGCCACGATTTATTGGTTCTTTTGAGGTTCTACAAAAGATCTGAGAAGTAGCTTACAGAATAGCACTACCGCCAAGTCTAACAAAAGTATATGACGTGTTCCATGTGTCCATGCTCCGGAAGTATGTTTATGATCCTACACACATAATTGAACTTGAACCCTTGGAAATCAACAAGGATTTATCCTACGTTGAGGAGCCACTGCAAATTCTCGACCAAAAAGAGAAAAGGCTGCGTACAAGGACGGTTCCCCTGGTAAAAGTGCTCTGGAGAAATCACTCCTTTGAAGAAGCCACCTGGGAATGAGAAGAAGAAATTTGGAGCAAGTATCCCTACTTATTTGATTAAGGTATGTAATTTTATTTAAATTTTGGGGACGAAATTTTTTTAAGTAGGGGAGAATTGTGAGATTCTGAAATCAAACAAGCTTAAAATTAAAGTAAAATATTGCTACTTAAAAACTGGAATGTTTTGATTTCAACTTAAACCGGAGTGGCCTTATGCCGTTGGAAGACCGAAACTAATGGTAATCAAAATGTTGGCCGGTGTCAAAATGTTGACCAGAGTCAAGATGCTGGCAAGCGCCAAGACGTTGACCGGGGTCAAGATGTTGACCAAAAGGTTGACTGAAAGGTTGACCGATTTTTAGAAATGTTGACCGACCTTGAATATGAGAAAAGAAACATTAGCCGGCTTTAAGTAAAAGTTAGCCAGATTAAAGTAAGAAGCGTTGATCGAAAAAGTTGACCAATAGAAAGGTTGACCGACTTTGAAGAAAATGTTGACCAGGTAGAATTGACTACCGAATTCAGAAATTTTGACTAGGATAAATTAAGGGCAAACTAAAGACAATGGCCAACTTTATTGTTTAGACGGTTAGATTCCAACTAGATTCGAATCTAATCAAAGCAAGTAAACTACCCCGTTGACCTTCTAGATGAAAGTACTAAGTAGGTAACTTACCCCACTCCCACCTAACCCCTGAAGGAAAATACCAAGTAGGTAACCCACCCCACTTATTCCACATAATCCCTTTTCTTTATATACTGAGCTCTAATTGAGGGACGGGTGTGGAGTTTCTGGCGAGGGAGAAGGATAATGAGTGAAGGAGAAAAAGCTTCAAGTCAATCGGAGTGGGCGGTCAACAGTAATACAAGTGTACATTTCCTTTTTAAACCCAGATTTTAAGAATATTTCCAAGGCAAGTGTACTCCCCCTTTTTAAATTTAGATTTTAAGTATACTTCTATTTTCAAGTCCCAATTTTAAGAAAAATTACAAGTGTTCTCTTCAGATTTAAAAATACTTCAGCACATAGTATATCAGACTTGCCGTTTTAATTACTGCTTGACAAATTGTATCTCTAATGTTATGCTTCCTGTATGATCAGACGAAAAATATGATTTTGATTTTATGGTTAATTCATGCTTTTTACTTTCTGCTTTCGCTTTCTGCTCAACTTATGATTAAACTTGAATTGTATAAAAATGGAGAAGTAGACCGACTTTGAGTCATAATGATATAATAAAGAAGTATTGACCGGAATGAGATTTATGGATTTGAAATCGGCTACATGTCAACTGAAAGTCTTTACACTTGATCGGAATAAGAAAAATGAATTTAAAATCGGCTTTGTAATATGATGACGGAAAGCTTTGTGCCCGTCCGGAATGTGAACTAAAGAAAAAGTGAACCGGCCTTATGACAAGATAAATAAGATCGGACTTTAGCACAGGGAGATAAAGTTCTCTAGCATGCCTTCAAATATTATGGTGGTAATCGAGGATAACGAAAGAGAGCCGTCCTCGGGGCCCTGTACAAGGAGGAAGTGAGAGCCGTCCTCGGGGCCCTGTACAAGGAGGAAGTGAGAGCCGTCCTCGGGGCTTTCTACAAGGGGTTATTGCCATGATTGTGAGAAGATGTGCACAATCTGTCCTTGATTATTGCCCCCTCTACTAGCGATGTCCTTTACCGATAAAAAGAATAAGAGAAATTTCTATAATAAGACCGACTTTATTTTTTGTCCCGATTTTCAGAGCTGACTGCTCCAGCTTCCCTGATTACTTTTGCATTATGTATCTGCCATGATCCAGTCAACTGGTATTTTATAATATTCATGTTGTATATGTACCTATATCCGCCTTACAACATAAACACTTTACGAAAAATCTGCATGTACCTTGTTGAGCTCCAACTCACTATTTTCTATTTTCCCCCTCCGGATGAAACTATGGAGCTCGTGCCTGACGAGATGGAATGACTAGAGCTCCATCTGAATGATTCTAAGGACTCGAAAGCATATTTTGGAGTTACCTAGAAGAAACAGTTTTATTGTAATGATCCGGTTAAAATATATGAATTTTTATAATTAGACTTTTATGATTATGTATGCATAAATGAGTTTTATGGGTATGAATGTAAATGTTTCGGCAGGTTATTAGATTGGCTTCCGTTATATATTTTGTGGATATCGTGTAAGGGTTGTAGATGGCATCTTTGATCCTGTGATTGGGAGGTATGACCAGCCCGGACCAGATCACAGAAACCTTGGTGACAGTTCTGGGAGGTCGCTAGAGGAATGTAAAAAAAAATCCATTCCATCACATAAGGATACCTCGAATACAACTCAATTTTAAAGAAAATCCAAACTTCTCAGAATAGATCAAACAAATCTTCGATTATTGGGAGGGGATACATTTTTCATTCTCAGACAATCCAAACATAAACCCATCGATCAATCTTTCTTCATCGAAGAGCACTAAAGCACCATACGCCTACACACTTGGCCAAACAAAACCTTTCTTAACTGATTCTACAATTGTTGCCTCGATTTCTTCAACTCAGACGGAACCATCCCATAAGGAACCTTCGAAAGAGGCATAGCACAACATTAAAAACAAACTTGATCTCTTGATCTGAGAACCATGCAAATCAAACCTCTAGAAAAACATCTTCAACTTGCAAATGACCACTTGCAATGTCGAAAATCAACATTCAAGCCTTATTACTGATCCTTCATTGGAACTTCGAAGACTCATATCTCGAAATGCAGAATGGAACGGTATTACCAAAAGTTTTCCACGACTGAAGATTCGATTCTAATTTCAAGAGCTGTAACTGCAAATGTTCCATTTGGAACCGTCTAAAACCATCCTGACTCCTATCTGGATGTCTGGAATTCGGATGCCTGGGATTCGAATGATTCTTTGATAAATGGCATATTTGGCCTTAATTTGAGGCAGACTTCATGTCTGACGAAGCAAACTTGTATTGTGCACTTCTTCTCACTAAACTTGCAAGCTGATCTTACAAACTCGTACTTCAGGGAGGAAAACATTGCTTCATCCAGCTTTCCTTTAGCTTGTCCTTTGCAAGATAAACGAGTTCATCTTTCGAACTCTAATTTCTTCTAGAAATGCTTCTCCCAGAGATGCTCCTACTAGATCAATAAAGCTTGATCTAGCTCCTCGCTATGAGTCCAAAGTCGAAATAACACTGACTGCTTCCAAATTGAATCTTAAAGTCCTCAGCTATTATCCTGCTTCAACAAATCTTTCAGATTTTTCAACCTCTTCCTTAGCATTGCTTTAGAAGGTCGAACCTCGAACTCTTCATCTATCGATTCTTCAGTGATGAAAAATTTATAGGATGATTATCCACCTAATCACAACGATGAGTGGAAATGGGCAATCCTTTAGTCTTCCTCTTATCCCAACTATAACTTTTAATATTTACACGATCAGTATCTTCGCTGCCAACGAAAGCAGACTTGCACTTTATGTCTTTTATTTTGGTAGAGGTTGTCCAATAAGACTCCACAACTTCTCTTGCGAAGAGAAACAAGTTGACTTGACTTGACCTTCTTCATCTTTATATGCAGCTTCCAATTTTGACAAATCTTCATTCCTTCACAGGGACACAACGATCACATCTCGCTTTATGCATGCCATCCATGGGCAGAGCCATACTAATCTTCTCTGTATCATTTCAATTTTACTGGATGTCTCTGAATAGACATTCCAAACGATCTCCTCATTTTTCTCGCCCAAAATAAGGCGCTGAAAGTCCTACTATCGGCTCGCTTGCATCTAGTCGGCCAAAACCTCTTTCTACTCCACGAGATTTCGGACTGACCAGCTCTATCACCTACCACTCTTTCGACTAAAACCTCCTTCTACTCTATAAGATTTCAGACCAGCTCTATCTTAGACTAATACTCTTCCATAATTGCAAATCCAAGAAAATCTCCAAATATAACAAAAACCAAATAAAATTCTAATGCAACTACTATATCAAGCCATACATTATGTCACTTGTGCGACTCATCATTATCAGATTAT
>JAODPA010151146.1:0-14963 GCA_025585075.1 Nepenthes mirabilis
TTATATAGGATTAATTACAGGTGTTTGTATCCGATTTACAAACAAAATTCTGCCTAATTTTCTGTAGAAATTTATAATATCAATTATGGGCATTAGTGGATGTAACTATTGACGGAGGGTTATTTAAGAAAATAACCTGGTCCGTCACAATTGATATCAGAGAAAGGGGTGCCTGAAGGATTGATCTGAATCGTATGCGGAAGCCTAGGTTAAATAAGGTAGTCAAAGGCATAGGGTGACTAAGATAAGTCGAATAATTCTAGTTGCCCTAGAATATACAACCTAGGCTAAGATTTAGTTAGGATTAACGAATAGAAGTGTTTGCTGGATTGTGGTACCCTAAGTTAATGTTTAAAGTTAATGGAAGAATGCGTTCAATATCTTAATTTGTGTCTGTAAGCTAATTGGTGTTGTCTTGCCCCGGAAAGGATATCTATGGCCAATTGTGCTGCTGAGATTAGAGTTAAGGTGAGGAAGTGGTCAATCAGGTGATGGTGAGGACCAGGCATCTAAATTTATTGAAGATGCTAAGATCTGAAAGGCCTCGTTTGAACAAAAATCGAAAGATGAAATGTTAAAGAATACGTTAAGGAGACTTTGATTGAATTTGGTTTGAGGATTAGGATTAGAAATGCTTGGATATCATGGTGAGTGAAATGGATAAGGCAAACCGTGAGTTCAAGGTCCGGATGACTCAAACTCAAATTTTGGTAATTGTAAATTCAAAAATGGTAAATTGTGACCAGTATTATAATGATTACGTGTTTGAATTCTAAGAAACTCAAAGAGCAAAGTTAATGATCACGAGGTGAGACCGGTATTCCACTGAGTAAGTATTAAAAAGGCATTGTGGCAATCAAATGCTCAGGAAGATAAGAAGTATTGTAGGACATCTAAATGAAGTTCTTTAATCAATAGTTATTCTTCCCAAGTTAAGAAGTATGATTTTGATTAATCCGATTGCAAGACTGAGGAATATCCTTATAGAGGTCAGACGGTGAAGAGGTCTAATGTTTTGAATTAGAATTCTAAGGTATTATCACGAGGTGTTAAGTGTTACCCGTCATAATAAGGGGAAAGGCTCTTGAGTTTGACATTGTAGCTTGGCATCATTTTGGGGATTCCGGGTCTAAGTTTTCATAATACCTTTAAGTTATGTATCATTGGAGAATCTAGGCTTTGCCATAACGACATAGAGATCTGTAACGCCTTGGGTCTATAAGTTTGTTGGGTTAATCTGAATAATTTCATAATGCCAAGCTTAATGTACCATTAAGAATAATGGATAAGGTGGGAGCAATAAATTGAGGTAGTGTCTGAACTTTTGGGTAGTGCAGAACCTTCAAAGGATGGGATTTGGATCCTAAAAATTCAGAGGATGTTGCGCTCTAAATAAGATAGAAGGTGAAGTCGTCTTTGGATGATTGACGTAAAAAGGATTACGGGTCTTAGGGATGAGGAGAGATCATAGAAATTATTGTAAATGTTTATCCTAACTCGGTGGGAATTTCTGAATATATTTCCAGTAGATATAGTGATGGATAATAATGAGCCTAGTACTTGGAATCGAGGCCTCACGGTAATGGTACGAAACCAAGAAGTGTCATACAACGTAGAAGAAGGCAATGTTCCCAAGTTTTGATACTAGGTTTATAACGCTTTCTTGGGCTTATAGAAATTGATTGCCTTGTGGAGCTAAGACTCAATATGACACTGATAGTGCCTTGATTTGATGAGTAGTTACGCGACGCCAGCATAAATTGCAGCGGCAGGACATGATATTTGCCATCAAATTATTTTGAAAACAAAAGAATGGGGTTGCGCCAAGATGATATAAGCACTAAGTTTACACCTGGGAATCGTTTTGTGGTCACTACGATATGTAAATGACATAAATGACATTACCTAGAGGAAGCAATCAGCCCGAATCGTTTCTTAACCACTAAAGTGATAGTTGCTGTGAAGTTGTGCCAAGAATTGGCACCCAATTTAAGGACTCCATATGGAACCGATAAAGCATCGACTAAGTCTTTTGCCGTAAGGTGCTTTAGTACCTTTGGGATGACCTTATCAATAAATTCTTAGAATCAATAAGGTGAAAGGGCCTTATTTGAAATAGTACCATGAATTACGATAAATAGTTAATCGTGTGTGCAATTATAAAGGAGATGTAAGTTTTGGGAAAAGAATAATGTTAAGTATGTGGTTACGCTAATAGGAGACATGCAATTCTTTTGTGGAAGTTCCAGGATTGTTTACATCTCTTATCTTGTATGAGTAGAAGCCTGTCATCAGTATGACCCCATCCATAGATTCAAGTTTAGAGACTTACTAGGAAATCATCTCAGAAAGAAATGCCCACGAAACTGAGCAAATAAGATAATCGGTTTAAGATCAAAAAGAAATTTCGGTACCCTTCGATGATAATGCGTAGCATAGTAATAGGAATTTTCGGTTGAAAAATGTCATAATAATAGGGGGTGTTTCGGGATGAATTTTAAAAATGACTAAACGAAGGGAGTACTCTGCCTTTGGTTCTAGAATGAAGAACCACCATCTATATATCTATAAGGCTAAGAAACTGTGAGGCAAGAAGCCTTCACCGTTTCGATAAGACAGTAAGAATTATTATATTGTTGGAAAATTTTGGAAACAGCAGTCTGGGATAGTCTATATTGAAGTTTGGACGATATGCAAGGATCTAATCAGTAGGCTCATTGTTATGCCAACAAGATTTTGAGGGCACAAATAATTGGGGTTAAAATTTTACACGATAAGGTTATGCCAAATTTTTGGGAAATAGGTATGATTGAAATTTTGATCCTGAGGAGTTTATGATAAGATGGCGGGATTTGTCTTTCTGATATTTTGGAGTTCATTCTAAATTATGGCTGCTATATAAATTGAATATTGTAGGACAATGTTGGCTTGATAATTTACCAATGAAATGATAACGATATAAAGAATTTCAACTTTAAGATTTGATTACAAGTTAGGGGTTTACATCGAAAACTTAACCAAGCTGGATCAAAAGAAGTTGGGCATCGAGTAAAATTAGATAAATAAGCAGAGTAACGCAGTAGAAATGAGGTGAGACCGAATAAGATAAGATTCAATCCAGGATTTAGAAAGCTTAACCAAGCTGGATCAAAAGAAATTGGGCATCGAGTAAAATTAGATGTGTAGGTAAATAATCAAAGTAGCGCAACAGAAATGAGGTGAGACCGAATAAGAGAAGATTCAATCCAGGATTTAGAAAAAGCAGTTCCTTTCGAGGCTTAATGTAGGTTGAAGTTAGAGTTTTCAGGTTGGAATCTCAAGCCAAGATGGTTAAGTAAGTTAATAAATTTGAGTTGACTTCGAACTTAATCTTTATTCCAAGACATTGGGTAATAAGAATCAGGAAATTTTAAATGTTCAAGGTTCTTAGAAGTAATCAATGAGGTGACTTAGACATGCCAAACAATCTAAAAATTTACCTCCAAATATGAAAATTTGAGGTTCGTTAAATTTCGAGGACGAAATTTCTATAAGTGGGGGAGAGTTGTGAGGTTCCCAAATCAAAAATAGAATTAACATGAGGCTAGGAAGATCTCTCTACATAATATTAGAGTATTGGATGATTAAATGTATGTATTAGAAGAACTTGGTAAAAATCTTGGAACTTTTGATGCTGAAAACGCCACCCGCAGCTCCCCCGCTTGCCTCACGCTCGAGTCCGCTCGAGCCCAGAATCCATTAGCCCCACCGCCTGATGCGCACTCGAGACCCGCTCGAGCGCATGTTCCAGAACCTTCCGGAAAGCTACCGCGCTCGCTAGCCGCCTAAGCACATTTTCCAGAACCTTCCAGAAAGCTCTAGCGCTCGCTGGCCGCTCGAGCGGAAAGAACCAGAACCGGCTGCTCGCTGCTAGCTCGCCGGGCGCTCGAGCGGCCCGACGACTATAAATATGCGGCCAGCCATTTGCGAGAGGAGTTGGGGGAGAGGAAGAGAGAGAGAAAGAGAGAGAGAAAGAGAGAGAGAGAGAGAGAAAGAGAGAGAGGAGGAGCCACGTGAAGAAGAATAAATGAAAATGGAGGCTTTCGAGTCCGATTCCGAGCTCAAGCTAGTTGGAGAGAATGTGGAGCACATCGAGGCAAGTGTTCTCATACTCACTGTTTGTTTTCTTGTAATTTTTATTTGTTCCCCATTGGGTATTATCATCTCGATACCCACCCAAAATGTGAAATACATAACCTATGATTTATATGTAATAAACATGTAGCCCTTTGTCCAATTTATGGTCCGAATCAACCGGTTTGGTACCACCAAACCCTAACCCCATGCCAAAGTCGTGTTCAATGTTTTCCCCTTCAAATTATGTTATTTGACCTTAAAATATGAATTACCACGTCCCAAAAATGTATACATATTGATCGGGTGTCCGATTTCACAAGAATCGACCCGTTCACGATGTCCGAATCCTCTAACTAAATGCTGTCACTGTTTATACGAGAATAAGAAGGAAAATTAGATGTTTTATCTTCCTATAATTATCATGAAAATTATGCCTAATGGAGATAAGCTTCAGATTGAATCTATATGTACCGCTTGCAATGAAACGGGCACCGGTGGACTACAAAAATGATTTCGGCAATAAGGTGAGAAATGCTAAAGTGAATCGTTAAGGGAAAAAGTTCAAGAAAAATAAGAATCGTATAAGCAATCGAAGGAAATTCCACATGGCATGTGTAATTGCAAAGTGAAATGCTTAAGTTCCCAAGTGAGATGAGAAACGAATGAGTAAACGGAAGGAAGTCCACAATGTATATGTGATGATATGAGAAAACCTCCCAAATGGTAGGAGATACGATATATGAGATACGGTGGACTTTTCCTCAAATAAATATGGAAATAAGAATCATGAAACTAGGACCATGGACTTTTAGATGGGTAGTATTCTCTGGCTTGACACATCCATCACGGTATAAACCCGAAGAATACTTGAGCCACGTATTTTGGTCGCTTGTGTGTAAGCGGGTGGTGTCCGTGTCACGCCTTAGAATACTATTGTGGAAGAACGAGGACTGCCCTGGTACCCCGGGGGAATGGGGCGATTTACGGCACGATGTGCACGACCCCCCGGATGGGTCGTAAAAGATAATCCCTCACGGCCTTAGATCATGTGGAGTATCATGATCCTTTTCTCGTTCTCCCGCATCGTTTGCTAGTACGACCTACTAGCCCTGGTCCGCAAAGATTAACGTAAATTAATAAAGTATGTTCAAATGGTAATTAAAGGTTCCAAAATATGATGAATGGCAAATCGGTACTTCTAAATGGGCTTCCTTGTATTGAATGCATGTCGTCCCTTCTTCTTCCTTTACATATCTTTACTGTTTGACAGTGATGTATGTTTACACTTGCTAGGCTTTTAGCTCATGCTTACTATCTCTCCTTTCAGATGAGAATGCTATAATACTCGACAAGGATAAGTGAGCTGTAAGAGCGAGATAGGCAACCTGATCTCTTGTACGGAGCTTGAAGACTTAGAGTGATTACTCAAAGGACAGGGGATAGTATCTTAGGAATTCCAAAGGTATATTATGTGTATGTGGATGAATAGTTTAGTTTCTTGTATATTATGGTTTCTTGCTTCCGCAAGCTACTTATTGAGGTTATTATTTGGGTATCCTTTAGTAGGCATCCTTTCCGAGCCGACGTTGTTCCTAAGTTATGACGTCGGTGCCGCCGGAGATGTTGTGGTGGCTATGTGATCCTGTGGTTTGTTGATATATATATTGTAGATTATTGTATAGGATTAATTACAGGTGTTTGTATCCGATTTACAGATAAAATTCTGTCCAATTTTCTGTAGAAATTTATAATATCAATTATGAGCATTAGTGGATTTAACTATTGACGGAGGGTTATTTAAGAAAATAACCTGATTCGTCACAAATTTTATCTATTTATTGACGAAGATTATTAGAGGCAAATAATCTGTTCCGTCACAAAATGAGAGCCTAAAACTCTCTTTTGGATAGATTCATTATTGAGTCTAAAGGTATATCAAAATTCACCTATGAAGTGAAGCATAATACCTTTATGATGATGATACAATTGGGTGACTTTCCTAATTATTTGGTTTAACAGGACCTCAAAATATTCTTTGAGGTAGAAGCCATAACCCAAACACACTCGCGGTGGAAGAGCCCAATGAAGGAAAATGGTTATAATGCTCTGACTATATGAGACATCTGAGGTCAAATGGTGGCGGGAAGGAAAGAAATTATGCTGACTCTTTCACTCATGATCATAGAAAATAATATAGAACCCAGTTAGATATTTGTTAGGAGTACAAGGCACTAAATCTCATACAACAAAATGACACATGGATAAACATTCTAATACAGATATAGAATATAAAATTTTTAAAATAACTCAAATTAGTTAAGAACCTAAAAGAAGGTGATTAGTGTAAGTACTACTTTTATCATCAATTTGTCAGATGCTACAGTAAGATATTGAGGTCCTAATATAAAAGGGATGCTTCAAGAAATATCTACAAAACTCTAGGTCATCCCCAGGTATTGATAAAGATGACAAAAAACATACTGAACAACTACAAATTGAGTGGCGGTAGAAGTCATTGATATGGTGTTTACTCGACCTACCAGTAAAAAGGCTCCAAATCATCTTGAAGAGGCTTCATCTAATAAGGAGTAGGAATTACGGGTAGAAAATAATATCATTAGTTTTAATAACAATAATATGTTATGTAAAGATTGAATTTAATTATACTAATGTTTATCCTAGGATGCAGTTACCGTGCAAATTAAATCAACAGACCGGCATAAGCATAATTAATGGACCCGAATGACTACCGAATAAATTCCGATGGGCAAGAAGACAATTCGGCCCCCAAAATTTAATCTAATTAGCAACCGAATTAAAATTCGGCTGACGAGAAGGCACTCAAGCATCAACTAGTATATATACTCGGTTGGGAAAAGCAACATAAAATCTGAATTTTCTTGCTTCAAGAAAATTCCTCCACGGCAACAGTGCATAATACCACGAATCAAAATTTCCTCCAGCCAATGCAACATGGTAGCAACTTCTACAATACTTAGCCAAAATTGAGGGCAAATAAAAAGTAGCTCACGGTTGCTTACTTCAACTCTCAACAAGAATAGAACCGGCTCCTTTGCATCCATGTTGATGCTAACCTTGGCAGTTTGGAAACAATTGACCAAACTGGACCCTAATCAGCTGAACCGGTAGCCGGCCTAACCAAAGTATCATGTATTGAGGCTTACCTATCTACCAATGAACTGGTCACCCAAAACCCTTTGAATTGGTTACCGAATTGTGCCCCTAAATAGTACTAGGACCGGCTGACAGCATCCATATGATGCTGGAATTGTGGCTACTGAATCGGCCTTGTTTTGGTTCCCAAACTAGTTGAACCGGTACCAAAATTAACTAAGATATTATGAGGTAACGTTAAACTATCAACCCGTAAAAATATACCTTGAACCAGCCCCGGAACTAGGCCTTAAACTAGCAAGATGAACCGGCCAACATATGCTGAAATTTCAGCTAATGGATATACCTTGAACCATTGAACCGGTTCCCCAAGCCGATTTACTAATGATGAAGAGTAATAGTAAAAATCAATATGGACCAACCCTTGAACAAGCCATTAAGTCGGCTATGAACTGGTAGCAGAGTTCGTAAGTAATTACGTAAAAATTGGATTGAAGAAATCAACTCAAACTAGCCCCGGACTAACTACCGAACCAGCCACTGATTCGGCCGTATATATCACATATTAAATCTAAATTTTTAACAAATGAAAAAGTTTAAAGTTAAAGATACTAAACCTGTAAAGGTATTGATTTCTATTACGATCTATGGTTTATTACTAATTATCATATTTTATGGTCATATGTTTCAATACTTTGAAAAGTTTATATTGGAGCTTTGCAAATTTTAAGAATGATTATTATTTTCTCTCAAAGTGAAAAAAATTAAGGAAAAAGTATAAAGAATAAGATAAAAGTTTCTATATAAAGTTTTAAAAAGTGGGTTAAGAAATTGGACTATGAAATTATTTCAGCGGATAATATTTCCTGACATGCCGTAGGATATTACAGTAGAAACTTGAGGACTACCCCTTACCATGGGTAAACTTTTGGCGGCATAAGTTGTGGCCCTATATATTAGGTTAAAATTATATCGGCCACCTCTAGGTATTGAATAGAAAAGTCTGGCCTTAGATTGTATAGAAACATATACAATTCTTTCCTCAATTGACTGCTCCGTTAACTGATAAGACCTATTAACTCTAATCCCTAAAGACAAATGATATTAAGACAAATGATAATTAAGATTCAAAAAAAGGAAAGGTTCAAAAAGATAAAAGTTCATGCATGTTTTATATGATTCATTTTTCTCTGATTCATATATTTATTTTAAATATAAATGCGCATGTCTTTATTTATTTATACCTTACTGAGTATTTGGCTCTCTCTTACTATTTTTTTAACCTTTCAGATGACAATCACGAGTTGGTACCGGATGAGTAGGAGTAAAGATAAGAGTGGTTTAGGCTTGTGTATTTATATATTTTGATGAAAATATAGCGGATGTATGAAACCATGTAATTGATCTTGAAATGAAATGAACATGATTTATTATGCTTCTGCAATTTATTATTATAGTTATTATTTATACTTCCGCAAGACTTTATGGTAATGAATTTGGTTCTTAATAGGTATCTCTGAAGAGTCCGACACTATATTTTATTCATATAGTGTTGGAATCGTTTATGATGTGGCAATTATATGGATCCTATATATAAAGGTTATATATTATTTATATTTGTATATAATATGATGAATCATTATGTTCAAATATTCAAGGATATTAAGTAGAAGGTAGGCGATCCATGACATGATACATGTAATTTGTGCCTACTCTTACCCTCTTATCATACTATGCTAATTTTAGATGGATTCCATAACTACTAATTAAAATCAATCTTTGTACAGAATGATATGTACAATTTGGTTCTTTACTTTGATATGCTTGTTAAATTAGGACTTGAAAATAGTCAGATAGAACCATTTAGTGGACCACAATATGGTCTTGACAATGAACCATTCCAAGTGAAAATGTAGTGCATTTGGAGGTTATGCTGGGGGCATATCTGAAATGGACTCCCATATATTAACATTTCTAGTTGTTGATATTCCCTTGATTGATAACATTATATTGGGCCGGCCATGCTTAACAATATTTAGAGTGGTGATTTTAATCCCACATTTTAAATGAAATTTCTAGCCAGATAAGGGATGAGAGAAGTTAAGAGAGATTAGGTCAATTGGTGAAGTTACTATTTGACGCAAATCAACAGCTTGACACCTTTTCAACCAATTAAGGAGTTTAATCTTTAAGATGAGGCTTTTCCTTAACAATCACAGTTTGGAGAGTCACTTCTCCGAATTCCACTAAATTCTATGGACCAAAATATGTATGTTTAGATTAGCTCTTCACTATCCCAGGATCTAAAAGAGAGGTTCATTGAGTTTTTATGGAACAATGCAGATGTCTTCACTGGACCCCGGTTGACATTCCTGGTATTTTGATGGAGATGATGGTTCACAAGCTGATCCTCATCCCGGGCTAAAAATTTGTTAGACAAAAAGAATGAAACTACTTTGTAAAAAAACACATAAATATCTATGAAGAGGTTATGAAATTAACCGATATTATATTCATCAAGGAAATAAATTATCTGGATTAGTTTTCCAACATTGTTCTTGTCAAAAAGAGTAATAGAAAATAAATGATGTATGTTGTCTTTATAGATGTAAATAAATATGCCCGAAAGATAGTTTTCTACTTCCAAGGATTGGCCAATTGGTAGACTCAATGTTCGAACACTTACTACCAAGTTTTATGAATACTTACTCCAAATACAGCCAGAATTGGATGAATCCAGAAAGCGAAGAGATGACCTCATTTATGATCGACCAGGGAATCTATTGCTATAAAGTAATAGCATTTAAATTGAAGAATGTTGCAATATACCAAAGGTGGATAAATAAAATATTTGAGCAGTAGATTAGGAGAAATATAGATGTGTGTATAGATGACATGGTTGTCAAAAGTATATTTGTTAACGACCATATTATTCATGTAGTTGAGACATTTGAGGTATTTAAAGCATACCAAATGAAGTTAAACCCAATGAAAGGTTCTTTTCAGGTAAATTTCGATAAGTTTTTGAAGTTCATTATCTCACAACGTGGGATAGAGGTGAATTTAGAGAAAACAAAAACAACAATGGACATAGAGCAATCTCAGACTATTAATAAGATCTAAAAGTTAACTAAAAGATTAGCTGCTTTATCCGAATTATTGGTAAACTTAGCTAAAAAAATATCTTCCATTCTTTTAGGTATTAAGAGGGGTGAAAACCAATGGTTTCTGGTGGATGGAAGAGTGCCAACAAACTTTTCAAAAGTTAAAAAAATATTTAGCATATCTACTTTTATTGACTTGTCCTAAAAAGGATGAATAGTTATATCTCTATCTAGTTGCCTCAAAAATAGTCTTGAGTGCCGTTTTGGTTAGGGAAGAGGCTGAGATTTAGGAACTAGTATATTATATTAGTAAGATTGTAACAAATACAAAAACTTAGTATACGCAAACGAGAAATATTGCTTTTGCTGTAAGAAAGCTCCGACTATATTTTCATGTCCATAGGATTGTGGTTTATACTTATCAAATGTTAAAAATAATATTTTAAAAGCTAGAAGTATCCTATTCCTTGATCAAATGATTGTTTGAGTTGGATAAGTTTGATATAGAATTTCGAATGTAACTCTCCATAAAGTGTCAAACTTTTGCAAACTTTATATTGAAGCAATGACCATAATCTCGGATGAAATAGATGAATAAACGACAAAAACTCTACAAAGATCATCGCCTACATGGACGTTGCATGTTGATGAAGCATCCCTCCAGTTAGGTGGTGGAGCCAAAGTAGTATTAACTTTATCAAAATGATTCAAGATAAAATACTCAATCACATTTAAATTCCTAACCACCAACAATATGGCAAAATATGAAATTGTGCTAATCAGTTTAAAGCTAGCAAAGGTGTGTCCCATCAATAACCTAATCATCTATAGTAATTCTGAGCAAGTGTTAAGTGTTGGCTAGTTTCGAAGTATCTGACTTGGACTTGGCTATAATACTTCCACATGGTATAAGATATTCAGTAATCTCTTGATAAGGTTGAAGTTATCCATATCCTAATGGAAGATCATTGGGAAACTGATCAACTTTTCAATATGGCAACATTCGGTTGTTTGGAGCAATATGCCCAGGATATGAGAAAGATGCTTCAAAGACCTAGTGTCAAAGAATAAGATGAGGTTCTTCAAGTGTTGGATAAGGTAATTTGGATAACTCTATACTGAAAGTACCTTGAAAGCAAAATACTTTTGAATGATTTCATAGAGGCAAAATGATTTCAACAACGGCCGGTGGGTACACTCTAGTGGATGGGTCATGATATAGATAGGTTTATGTAGTACCCTACATGCTCTATCTAACTCCAATGGAAGCTGATTATGCTCTTAGATAGGCGTATCTCAATGTATGCGGATCACATATGGGAGATAAAAATTTATGTTTCAAAATTATGGGGCAAGAAACTGCTAGCTAACAAAGAAGGGGGACGTGATTGAATTTGTTAAAGAATGCAAGAATTGCCAGATTCATTGTAACACACCCTAACAATCACACACAGAGCTCTAGGCCTTATAAGCTCCTTCGCTATTCGCATAGTCAGGGGTAAACATTCTAGATCCATTTCCTATAGTTGGACAAAGGAAATTCATTATCATTGAGGTAAATTACTTAACAAAATGGGTAAACATTTTTCCATTTGTCAAGATCACAAAGCAAAATATGATGATATTTGTGTACTAAAATATCATTTATAGTTTTGGGATATCAAAGTCATAATGTATGGCTCGAAATTTTTCGATCAAGCAAATCATAATTAATCGAGGTCAAAGGACACAACGAAATATAAATTGAAGGGTCCAATATTTGGAAACTATTGAAATTAAAGTATACGAATTTTGAGACTTCCATCAGCCTAAAGATTTTGATAAGAATTATGATTCATTATTACGGATTATATTATTAATTTGAATGCCAAAAATTTACACCGGGATATAACAGTGACCCGAAAAATTATCCGATGAACCTGAATATCAACCGATCCAATTACGATTAATAAAAAGATAGCCTGGCCACCGAAATATCACCCGATTATTAACCAAAATTAGCTCAATTGATTAAATATAATACAAATCAAATTGATTAATTAAAATCCAATATATTCCAACCCACAAACACAAGGAATCCTTATACTTTGCTAAATTCTAAGAATTTAGCAGGTAGCCTGCTGCATCCTAAATCAGCAACAAGAATTCAGCAAAAGGGGTCCATGGCAGTTTTATACTTGATATATATATATATACACCTTTCCAATAAATTAATAGGATATATATATACACACACATGATAAACATACACGGTAGTTTTATACTTCTAGAAGCAGATGATTCAGCAAGGCTCGACGGCAGTATAAATGTAATTTCTCCAGCACAATACTATATACACCACACTTTGTCAAAATTGGGGGGCAAGTGAAGCAGCTCACGGCTGCTGACTCACAGCACATCACTCAGCTAAAAAAGAGAGTAGTTGCAACACGGCAGTTGATCTCCATGCTTGCTAAAGCAACCACCTTCCACGACTGCTAAAGCAAAGCTGCAGCTGCAACTAGAAGCAGCTCACACAGCCTCACACGAAAGCAACCATCTTTGCAGCCAATATTAGCTTTCCACCAGGCAAAACCATAAGGAAGCACAATAGCAAAATGGGATGAATCAGCAAATAAATAAGGAGACTGTAAGGTTCGAGTCTCTAAAACATTGTAAATTCTAATAATTAAGTTAATATAATTAATATAATTAAGTTAGGGTTAAGTGAAATTGAGAAAATTGAAAAATTAGTCTTAGTGCAGCAAACTGGAGAGTTAGGCTTGCCGTGGGCTCGAGCCCAATAGGAGGAACAAATTCCAGTAAGGTTAGGCTCGCTGATGGCTCGATCCCAATAGAAGGCACAGAATCAGGATCCATCGGCGCTCGCCACGCACTCGCCGTGAGCTCAAGCGCCGGCTTGCAAATGAAAACATCGCACGTGATCTTCTCGGCCATTCTTCGTCGTTCCAGAAGAAAAATAGAGAGAGGGAGAGGGAAGAGGAAGAGAGAGAAGGGGAGATGGAGGCCTGTGAGTCCAATTCTATCTGAGAGCCAGTTAGAAAAATGATAAATCAGGTCGAGGCCAGTGCACTCATACCCTCTTCTTTCATTTTCTTGCACTTTTGCTTTATTTTCTTTGGATATCCTCGTTCTAATACCTGATTAAATTTATATTTTATGCTTCTCATAATCTAAGCATGCATCTATGATTATTTGGAATCCAAATTTGTAGTTTAGGCACGGTTTCGAACATCGAAAACCCTAACCCTTACATTGAGCATGAAATCCCACGAAACTTTTGGAGCTTTTGATTAATTTGGGACTAGACTTTGATTATGCATGACTTGGGTAAGTTAATTTATTTGTTGGGTATTCGAATTTGTGGTTATGTAAGGAAATTCGTTCGCAAAGCCCTTAACCCGTGTCCGGATATCATTTGAGCTTCGATTTGGAGTTAAATGTATAAATCAACTTAGGATTATAGTAACCCATACCTTGGGTTTGATAAATTACACGTTGGATGTCCGAAATTTTGAGAATTAATAGATATGTGCATCGGTGTACTGTTCATATGTACTATTCACCCGAGAACTTCGAACGGTATTTTGTGCAATTTTTTTATATTTAAATGCTGATCAAATGATATGTATATTTGTGTAAGTCCAATTGAATAATTTGGAAGCTTTGGTATGTCCAATTGTGAAGAAAATCTGTATCCGAAAGCCTTTTAAGTCAATCTGCTTCTTCTGGTAAGGATTCTGAATCTGATATCCATATGTACATGATGTGAAGTTATGGAAAGGCATAAATCCACAAGTAAGATAATAAGAATATGAATAATTTGGAGGGAGATTCCACATCTGGAATTTTGATGGATTTGAATATCCAAGATACAGAGGTCTAAAATAAGTTATGTTTCCGAAAGAAGTCTGGTGGATCCTCCCTCAAAAAAATAAGTAAACATAAAATTAGGAATCGAATTGATAGGTAATTTTCCCGGTATGTCACTGTGTTACAGTGGAGACTCAAGGAATTGTTCTAGCTACTTGTTATAGGGAGTGATACTACGGTCATGCCTTAGAACATTACGGTAATAATAGAGAATAATTTTGTTTTTGTTTTTGAATTCTTAATATATGAGATTGTGGGAAAAGCCACAACTTTTAAACTTTTGGCCTTAGATTGTGTAGAGTGAATACAATCTATACTCGATTATTCACCCCTTTGGCTGGTAAGGTCTACCAGCTCCGGTCCGCAAAGATAAATAATTATGTTTAAGTTATGTCTTGAAGAAAATAAAAACAAAATAAAAAAATAAATTGTGCTCCAAACATATCCAATCAAATTCATGTTCATGCATTTTCCTTCTACTTAAACTTACTTATATTGTTTCTGCTTTTATTTGTGACTGTACTTACTGAATTGTTAACTCACTCTTACCTCTTCTTCCGTTCAGATATGAGCCACGAGTTGATACCCGATTAGTTAGAGCAAAGAGAGGAATAGCCTAAGGAGAATTGCTACTTTTGGGGAGACATAGAGTTTTATTATAATTAATGTATTGGTATGTAATAAAAATTGTAGCATATTATTATTATGATTATTGTTATGCTTTCGCAGATGACT
>JAODPA010151157.1:0-14964 GCA_025585075.1 Nepenthes mirabilis
AGTTGCCATAACTAAAAGGAAATCAGAAAGAATGAATCTTCACAAATTATTATTCGATTTTTAGTCACTCCCTTATAGGTATTGTAATAAACGGATAGTTATTAGAAGGTTATACGATATTCGTGCGATGGTCAATCGAATGTCGATTGAAGGCTAGCAGAGGTGCGCGATGTGACCAAGCGCCCGAAATATTAAAAACAATGAGCGCGCGCTTGAGGCCTGCTCGAGGGGTGCCTGAGGTGCCGAAACTAATGATGCTCGCACATGATGTGCGCTCGACGAGTGCTCGAGCACTGGTTTATAGTATAAAATCAAGTTTAACGCAATTTTAGGTATTCCGAAATTATTTTTTTCATATAAGGGTACCGCACAAAGAGAGAAGAAGAAAAGAGAGAAGAAGAAGAGGTTCGACATTCGATTAAGATCTGATTTGAATTTCGTTCTTCACCAAGATCGAGTATATTATTCTAGAGTGAATTTTTAGGGCGTATTTTGTTTAATTATTCTTATTTTTCGTTATATTTTCTCATGTGAGTTGTTGGGTATTTTGTGGGGTTATAATCAGCCATTATTCTCCCAAAGTTGTAGCGAAGGGGTTTTAAATTGAGTTATTTATAACCAACACTATTAATATAGTGAATTTATTTAAAATTTATTCTGTAATTTTTTTGATTGAAAAAAATTTTCTACGTTAAAAACGTTATATATTATTGTGTTTACAAGTTTAGTGATGGACATTTGATTGGAGGGTTTGTGTTTTATTCCACTGTGTTTGATTTTGTATATCCTGATTAAATCCCAACAAAGAAGTTTTATTTTAGCGTAGAACAAATGTAAGAATAGACTTATCGTCATTTCAAATGTGTGGCTTCAAATTTAATTTACCCAATGGTTTTTGAGCAAGTAAATTTTCTTAATTGGATGAACGAGATTGGTGACTTGATGCCCAAGCCATCTGTGGATTGGGTTGATCAACGAGGTGACGAGAAGATAAGGATTCATGACGTTTATGTTGGCCCCCAGGCGTCAATCAAGGAGGAGGACAACTCTGGCAAGCAAACTGTGTTCATGTTGCCAGCAACCCTCTTTATGCGATTTAGTTTTTAATTAAATATTCGACCACAAACCCTCTTCAATTTTCAGTTTTTTGGAAGTAAAAAAAAATTTCATTTTCAAGTGATCGGCGCCGTAATGAATTGGAACAATGGGTTTCACCTTTTTCCTTGGCTAAAGGCCAAGTTGAAATAAAATTTGATTGTTAGAACTAAAGTTATTAGTTAATTTTTATGATAATAATTAGTTCTTAAATTGATATCAAATCTTCTTCCACCAACTCAAAAATATAATAAAATGAGTTTATTGCTTGATTAATTAGGCACGCTAATTATTCTGTTCAACTTGTTGTAGACTGATTGGATGAAATTAGCCACATCAACCTTTCTTGCGCATGGTTTGGTTTAATTATTGGAAGTAGGTAATTAACCTTTTGAATTTTTAAACGTTTTGTCCCTATTTTTATGGCGAATAGTTATTGAATAACAAATAATAATAATTTAATTTTTTATTATTATCTTATATTTAAAAAATACCAAATAATAAAATTTTTAAAATTAAAAAAAAAAAAATCAAATTTCATTGAACAAAACCAGATACTTCGATTTGAATGCGGCTCCTCTAGGTCAAATTATGTCTAGAACCCACCCCATAAAAGGTTAATTCTTCATTTTTGAAACATTTATCCAGAATTCTGAGTCATTGCTTCTAGCAAGATCTAAAGGCAGCCAGCCAAAAAAAAAAAATAAAAGGAAAATTAAAAATTTGAAAAAAGAGTATATACCCAGCATCGATACCCACTGAGATGACTGATTATAAATACTGGACAAGGGCTGCCGGCTGCCTTTGCATTAACAGCGACACTGTACATATCTCAGCCAGCTCTCAAGCTTAGTCAGGAAGAAGCCAGTTAGTCTTAATTAAGCAGGTAATTAAACACTGCTCATAGTATATTGCTGTGTTATTTGAGTGGGAGATCATGTTTTAAACTTTGATTAGTGGTTTTCTGTCGAGTAATTAGTTCAGTTGATTTAGTTCAGAAGGTGAGTAAGATAGCAGAGATGGCGATCGGGCCGTTGAGACCAGCGGCGTCGTTCCTCTTGTTCATCAACTTCTCCTTGTACGTCGTCGTCTTGGGCATCTCCGGTTGGGCTATGAACAGGATTATCAACTACGGTTTCTCTCTCTCTCTCTCTCTCTCTCTCTCTCTGCAATTATTATTATTTTTCNTATATATTCAAGAATATTATCAAAGCATATGTAATTAGTTAAGTTGCCTGTCAATTTATTAACTACTAAGACTATAACTGAATACGTGTATGTAATATTAAGTCGGGTAGGGTGTTAAAAAAGGAACGTGTGCATGCAGGTGGAGTAGGTAGTGGCGGGAATGCGGCGACCACCTACCTCATCATATTTTCTCTGATAGCCGGGGCCGTTGGCGCGGCGGCGACCCTCTTTGGGCTGAGCCATTTGCGATCATGGGGGCCTGAGAGCTTACCAGCTGCCGCAGCTGTTGCTTCTATTGCTTGGGGTCTCACTATACTTGCTTTGGGGTAAGCCCTGCTTTGAATTTCACTGCTGGCTAGACAACTTCTATTATTATCGGTTGCATCACACACATGGCCAAACAGTGCATAATCCATAGTTTTAAATATAAGGGTTGCCGTGGCCCCGTGATACTTTTCCAATGGTCACGGCATACATCACAGTAATTAGTTAGGTTATAATTGATGCTTTTCTGATAATTGCAGTGCACAATACAGTAATTATTATGTTATAATTGATTACGTGGGTTCGCTCGTAACAAATGTTAATTATAGAAAGTGTAAGGTGACTGTAATTTATGAGTCGTACGTGTTAGACATTCACAAGGCTGATATTAAATCGATATCCATGCACGAATACATTTTCACTATTTATATTTTAAATTTTTTGGCATCGCATCAATATTTTATTAATATAGGATTATAAATCTGACTTATATTTTTGATATTTTTTAACAATATTATAAATCCTGTGCAGCTTTGCGTCAAAACACATCAGGCTCCATACAGACAACCACCGACTGGTAAAAGAACCTCCTCATCCCTTATTTTTTTAAAATTACCTATCAATTTGTTACACATTTTGCTCACAAAATAATTTAATTAAATCCATCTTTCTAAGTTACATTAATAAAATAATATCTAGAAAGACTATAAAACATCAAAAAATTAATCACAATATTTTTATTTATTCTTATTTCTTTTGGGGTCTCAAATTAACTTGGGGGTTGTGATTTTGCAGAGAACACTGGAGGCATTTATAATAATCCTTTCCGGCACAATGCTTCTCTACATAGCGTCGATCCACGGATCAATTGCCGGCAGGAAATGAAATTTCAAGGCCAATTGCAAATTAATTATTCGTGTGGTGTCTGTACATTTTACTCAGAGAAAAACAATAATAATATTTGTTAAAAATTAAAAAAAAAAAATTTGTTTGCTATATAAATATATAATACCATGTAGGGTTACGGTTGATACTTAGGGTTGTTATATATGTGTAGTCTTATTGTGCAAAACCTATAATTTAATTTCATTGTGGTGGTGTGTCTCTTGTTTGGTTCATTGGATCTACGTGATTCAAAGAATAAGAAGCATGAAAATTGTACTTAGTATTATATTTTATCAATGTATATTTATCAATGTGTTTGTACATTAAAAAAATATATATTTGCTTGCTTTTTTATTTTATTTTATTATTATTTTTTTTTGTGAATTCCGTTATTGTGAAAAGAAATATTCATTTCCCTTTATAATGTTGTAAATTTGATTTTTGGGTGCCACACAAATCGATTTTGGTACCCGTTGATATCATTGTGAGCATTATAGCCACCTTAGAACAGGTCGATTTTAATAGAAGTCTACTAAATAAGCATGAATTGGTATAAATGTGATTATGGAAAATGTAAAATATTTGATTGGATTATTATTGTTGACTTATTTGATGTTCTTCGTTTTTCTTTTTATGTTTCAGTCTTCTTATTTTGTAAACTTCACTGTAACTTTTAGAAGGTTGAATACAGTACAAAAATAATGAGATGATGCTAATAATATACCGTCTTTTATGTATAATTTAACAATATTATAATTGATAAATCATATTTAGTTATTAAAATAACATAGAAATACATAAAAATAATGATGATGGATACACTCATAGTGAGCTGACCCAAGAAGGAGGAACAACCCAGATCCATAAGAGCCCATATGTACGCTTGGACGATAAACGCTAGCTGTTGATCGGACGAACTAATCGGGAATCAAGCCTTCCTGCCTAAGAAAAGCTGCCAAGCATATCAGCTATAAAAGCCCATGAAAATTTCACTCTATGACACGTTCTATTTTGTGTTAAAAACGCTCTGATAAACTCACACAGCGTTCTCGTAATTTTAAAAGCTCTCACACTTATAGAAATCTAACTCTCTCTTTGTCACTACGTTCCTCGTAAACATAGCGCAGAGAGACAACGCTCCTTTCAAGCCATAGAAAGTCTCTCGCGTCGGGAGCAAAACCCCCATCACAAATACCCCAACATTCTCATTGTATTCATTTCCTTACTTCTTAAAATTCGAAGGCCGATTACTGATTTGAGCGTCGGAGTGTTTTTGGTGAGATGACCTCCTGCCGATACCTGATCTCTCATTTGTTGTAGTGGTGCGTAGGATTCAGACTCAATGAATGGAGTCGGATTCATATGATTAAATTGATCCGAACCTATTCGAAATTTAAATCCAGGGATGCATAATTGATATCGTCTGTGAGAATGCTTACAAAAAGCTAACCACTTTTCTCTGATACCTTTCTTAGCTTCACCTTCGAAGCCAACGTCATCAATCAAAATGGTAAACACGAGAGTACAAGTTAACAAGCCTGCCAGAGATGTTACCTCACCCAACCAGGATCACGTTGCTAGTGCCATAGTTACGGGACAGTCAATGGAGTGCCTGCACCCTTCTTTTAAAATCTGGTATAACACATACAGAATACAAATAAAATACTCCAAATACTCTGCTCTCTCTAGGAACACGCATAGTAGAGGGCTTTGTTAGTGGCAGTCCCTACACCGGCATCCAGGAGAGAAGGCCAGAGGAAGAAGAAACCAGCTAAGACATCCAGAAGGCCGACCAACATTCAAACATCAGAGTCCTCATGCACCCGAAGTCAGCCAAGGCTTGAAGAGCGACTGGGCAGCATAATTCCGAAAGAAAGTCTGGAGTAAAGAAACCTCCGATACTCTCAGGTGGAGACTAGGGCCTAGACTCAGCAGGGAGCCACTTGGGTCGTCAGATCCACTGGTGGCAGTAGCCGGATGGTTAGTGGCCACGCTAGAGAAAAAACGGGGTTGAGGACTTATCTAAACTCCAAAAGAGTGGCCAACGCGGCTCGAACTGATTTGATATTAGAGAAGATCTGGAATCGCGTATTTGAGGAATACGAACATGCTGTCAATCTGGACAGATCTCCTTGCACAGTAGAGATCTCGAACCGTCCGATATCGACGAAATTCAAGATGCCACCCTTTGACTCATACGATGGGAACATTGATCCAATGGATCACCTTGATTATTTTCGTAACCATCTAAGTCTACAAGGGTTGGAGGACGCAGTGATATGCCGCTGCTTCCCACTTACCTTGAAAGGGGACTCTTGTATTTGGTTCCATCACCTCCAGCCGTCGAGAAGAGAAGTAGCATTGGCATCTCTCGCACATCAAGTAGAAGTATGGAGAGAATCCGTGAAAGTTTTTAGATCGCGTTGTGGGGGAAGCCAGACAGATCCCCAAGCTCATGGAGGAGATAAAACTCGACAGTTTTATATCCGCACTGACATATGGAGACTTCTTTAGACACCTGGCACACAAGAATCTGTAAATTTTTCGGGATGCAGAGTCTATCACCTAGGTCTACGCAACAGCGGAGAAGGACAACGAGACTAAGCGTCCCAAGCAGACCGAATAGCCTCACTCATTCTCGAGAGAAAGAAAGAGGAAGTATAACAGCAGCGATCACTCCTACAAAAAACACTATAGGATCGGACCACCAGAGCAAAGGGACTACAGGCTAATCAACTTGACGCCCCTGACTGACATGCGTTCGAATGTCCTCATACAGATCCATGGAGAGAAATTTCTTATGTAGCCAAAACCACTTAAGAAAGCGGAGGGAGAAAATCCGACTAAGTACTGTAATTTTCATCGATCTCCCAGACATTCCACGGAAGATTACAAAACTCTCCAACGGGAGATAAAAAAGTTGATTCGGAGAGGTCACCTCACCAGGTTCATCAAGAACATTGGCCAGAGCTCTAGCATTGCAGGCGGTGAAGGACCGGAGCCTTCCCCTTCATAAAATCGAGTCGCAATAGAAGTGGTCAATATGATCACGACTTGACTGGCTAAGACTCCAGCGGACCACAAGGAATAGCAAATTGGGAGGGTGAAATAGCGCACTGTAGACAATGTCATTAGCTTTAGCGACGATAACTTAGAACATGTAGTCTCCCTCATACAGATCCCTTTATTGTATCCATGCTCATTTCGGATAGTAGCGCCAACTACCAACTAAAATGAGTATTTATCGTAATGAAAGTTCACGCGATTTGCTTTATTTTGACGCATTCTTTAAACTTGGTTTAAAAAAGAGTCAGTTAAAATCTGCTGAGGGCCTGCTATACGGCCTCAACAATGAGCAGGTGCCATCCAAAGGACGATCCAGTTGGAGGTCATCCTTGACACATACCCAAGAACGGCAAGTCGTACACTCACCTTCTTGATAGTTGACCCACCCTCCATATATAACGCTATACTAGGCCACCTGTGCCTAACAGCATTTGGAGCCGTTACTTCGATACCGCACCTCAAGATGAGATTTTTGACATCATATGGTGTGCGCGAAGTGTTGGGTAACCATGTTGCTGGGTGTACATGTTGCATATCCCATATCACTCCCAGCGGTAGCATCAAGTTGGCAGGAGAACTCGACCATTGAGACGAAATAACTTTACAGCAAACGCAATCCGGTGAGGCATCCAATCTAATCCCACTAAACTCGAAAGACCCGAAAAGGTGCGTGCCGATCAGCGGCTCGCTCGTTGGTACACCGCGCGATGAACTGATCATGTTCCTACGATAGAATGTTGATATCTTCGCATGGACTCCGGCTAACAAGCCTGGGATTCCGGTCAGAGTAATGATCCATAAGTTGTGCCTCGATCCCTGCCACAAACCCATCAGCAGAAGTGGAGAAACCATTCCGTGGAGAAGCTGGTCGCCATCTGAGAAAAAGTGAAGAAGCTGCTGGACGCCTATTTCATCAAAGAGGTCAAATACCCGGATTCTCTCTCCAACGTCATCCTGGTAAAGAAAAGCAACGAAAAATGGCAAATGTGTGTCGACTTTATCGACGTTAATAAAGTCTATCCGAAAGACAGTTTCCCTTTACCCAAGATCGACCTATTGGTGGACTGTATGTCTGGACACAAGCTGTTGAGTTTCATGGATGCGTACCCAGATTATAATCAGATCCGGATAAACCCAGAGGATAAGGAGCATACCTCATTCATGCCGGACCAATGCACTTATTGTTATAAGGTAATACCCTTTGGTATGAAGAACGCGAGAGCTACTTACCAGCGGCTCGTGAACAAGATATTTGAGAAGCAGATCAACCGCAATATGGAGGTGTATATCGACGACATGCTCGTCAAGAGTAAGACTACCGATGGCTATATTCGTGATCTGGTTGAATCATTGAGGTACTTTGCGCACATTAAATGAAGTTGAATCCAACTAAGTGCATCTTCTGAGTGTCTTCAGGAAAGTTCTTGGGTTTCATCATCTCTCAACGAGGGATCGTGGTAAACCCGAAAAAGATCAAGGCTCATGTGGACATGGCTCCGCCACGAGGTGTCAAAAATATCTAGCGGCTAACTGAATGACTAGCGGTCTTGTCCCGCTTCTTAACTAAGTCGGGTGATAAGTATCGGCCTTTCTTTAAGGCTCTAAGGGGGACGAAATCAAATAGGTTCCAATAGATAGCAGAGTGTCAGGCAGCCTTCAATGAGTTGAAGCGGTATCTGACCAATCCGCCGTTGTTAACGTCACCTAAGGACGGAGAGGAGCTATACCTCTACCTAGCGGTGTCAGAGGTGGCTCTCAATTCTATCCTTGTATGTCAGGACTCCGACACTCAATGACCGGTCTACTACATGAGCAAGATATTGACCGGCCCAAAGACGCGCTACCTACGCGCAAAAAAGTTAATTTTGGTGCTTGTTTTCTCCGCCCAAAAAATGAGACCCTGCTTCCAGGCTTATCGTGTGATTGTTCTCACTGACCAACCTCTAAAGAGTATTCTCCAAAAATCTGACATTTTTGGACGGTCAATAAAGTAGGCTATCGAATTGGGAGAATTTGACATCAAATTTCGGCCCAAACCAGCCATCAAAGGTAGGTTCTGGTTGACTTCATTGTCGAGATCACAGCACCAATTCTCAAAGAACAGTCTACTGAGGATGCAGAACAACACGAGGAAAAGCCAGAATGAGTCCTCAACGTAGACGGGTCGTCTATAGACTCAGGCAGCGGTGCCGGTGTGATCCTCAGGACCCTTGACGAGTTTGAGATGAAGCACTCCCTTAGATTCGACTTTTCGCTTACCAACAATATTGCCGAATACAAAACCCTGTTAGTCGGGTTAAGACTTGCCAAAAAGTGCTCAGCTCAGCGAATGACTATCTACAGCGGCTCTGAGTTGGTCGTCAACCAAGTTAACGAGAGCTTCAAGGTGAGCAACCCACACCTAGCCAGATATTTGGCCAAGGCGAAGGAAGTCGCCCGGAGATTCAATAGGCTAACCTTGGTCCATGTTTCCAAAACTGAGAATTGGAAGGCCGACCAACTGGCCAAAGTAACGACGACTGAAAACCGAGAGCAATACTCGAGGGACATACGGGAGGTTCTGAGCCCTCCCAACACAGAGGAATAGGAAGTAATGTAGATCTCTGGAGTAGAAAATTGGATGACACTATACCAAAGATACCTGGCAGACGGAGCACTCCCAGAAGACGCGGATGAAGCCAAGTGGATCAAGAAGACAGCCAGCTAGTACACTGTAGTCGATGGACGGCTATATCACTGTGTCTACTCGACTACGTACTTCCGGTGCCTCACCCCCAAGGAGGTCGACTACGCCTTTGGCAAAATCAACCTTGGGATTTACGGATCGCATATTAGCGGTAAAAACTTAGCGTTCAAGATCATGTAATAGGGTTACTACTGGTCGACAATGAAGCAGGATGCACTCGAGTTCGTAAAGAGGTGTGAGAACTGTTAGCTTCACGACAGTCTTCACCACCAGCCATCCGCTGAGTTGAAGTCCCTCCAGCCTCCTTAGCCCTTTGCACAGTGGGGGCTGGACATTCTCAGTTCGTTTTCCATTCCAACGGGGTAAAGGAAGTTTATTATCATAGACATCGACTGCTTCACCAAGTGGGTCAAAACCATCCCGCTAGCCAAGATCACATAATACAACACTCTTAAATTCATTCGCCAAAACATAGTCAGTAGATTCAGCATTTCTTAGGTCATTGTGACTGACAACGGAACCCAATTCTTAAGAAAATGCTTCACTAAGTATTACACTAGTCTAAGTATCAAGCTAGTCCACACTTCCGTGGCATACCCTCAAGTAAATGGATAGATGAAGGTCACAAACCGTACACTACTCCACGATCTTAAGACCAAACTGGAGGACGCAGGGGGCTTTTGGGTGGACGAACTACCCTCCGTCATCTGGTCTTACCGAACGACTTCAAAGGAACTAACTCATGAGACGCCCTTCAATCTCTGCTATGGGATTGAGGTGGTAATCCTGATTGAGATCGAGCTTCCGAGTCTCAGGGTCAAGTCTTTCGACCCGTAAGGTAACTCTTAGAAAATTTCAGAATACCTAGACTTGTTATAGGAAACCCACAACGCTGCCAAGATCCAGACTGCGGCCTACCAATAGAGAATCACCAGCTATTATAACATGAAGGTAAAAGCGCGGCAATTCGACGTTGGAGACTTAGTCTTGCGAAGTATCGAGGCTACAGATAATATTGCCAACTAGAATAATTTTTTTCCAAATTGGGAAGGGCTTTTCCTAATCTCCGCCAACCTATGGAACGGAGCATATAAACTCTGAAACCAGGATGACAAGTTGGTTCCACGAACGTGGAACGCTACCCACCTCAAACGCTACTTCCAATAAGGGTCCAGGTAGGTCATTCACGTGTCTGCATGTAAATATATGTAATTGATTTTCGATTAATAGAATAAGTATCCTTTTCTTTATGTTGCATTTTATTTTCTCTCTTTTATACATGTATGTATGTTTGTATGATTTTTTTATTGTAGGGTTAAACGACCTAGGCTACCCCTAAGTCGGGCGAATTTTTACCCACACGTTATTAAACTCTGATCATCTAGGCAACCCATGTGCAGTCGTATTTAAACTTTGGTCATTCAGGTAGCCCATGCACGGTCGTATTTAAACCCCGGTCATCCAGGCGACTTATAAGTGGTCGTATTTAAATCCTGGTTATTCAGGCGACTAATAAGCTGTCGTAACTAAACCTTGATCATCCAAGTGGCCCATTCGCAGTCAAAATCTTAGTGGGCTTGAGTAGCACACGTGACAACCTTCTTTATAAGCAGATAGCATGTTCAGTCAATGACAATTGATAGGAGCAAAGCTTCAAAAAGTTGCCCGCCCAAGTTTAGACTTAGGTCGCAGGCTTCTACTCATGCACAAGTATCAAGCAAGCTTGACGTGGTATTAAGATCTACCTTGGTGCCTCCACAAGGACTCAAGTCCTCCAAAAAGCAATGGCAATGCCTCAAACAAGGCGGACGGTCAACTCGCACGTAAGACACCAAGTTAGTCGGTTAACATGGCAGACAAACTCAAAAAAAAAAAAAAAAAAACAATGATAAGAAGGCAAAACGCACAACAATGAAACAGTTGTTTACTTTATTACTTGTAATATGATTACATTAATACATAAAAGGAAGATAGAAGTACAAAATGCTACAAAGGAGTAGAGCTCCCATGAGGAGGCGCTGGCAGCCCTTGACCTCTCCGGGGCTCCTCCATGAGGCTCTCGCGGCGCGGGGCAAAACAGTTCTCTGGGCTGAGAAACTCAACTGAAAAATTCGAGTTAATCAGCCATGTAATACGCTAGCTAATATTGAACCCCTTCCATAACCGTGCCAACAACATATTTGAGACCTCGTGTGGACAAATGTGAGTACTCAGCTCGTTCTCCAATGTAGGTATCTGCCCCGCGAGCTGATCAACATACCAGATAGCCCAATCAACCTCTTCTTTCAGGCGGATGTTCTCCTCTTTCAACTTGTCGTTCTTTTCCACCAGGCCAGTCACCACAGCTCCTCTCAAGTCGGTGTTCTCTTTTCTAAGCCTAGTATTCTCCGCTTTCAGGCCGGTCAGCACAAACTCTATGGGGACTACACCCTCTTGATACTCCGCCTTCAGTCGCTCCAACTCCTCATTGAATTAGGCAATCTCCTTGTCCCGGTCAGAGATCACCCAGTCTTGTTGGCTAAGCGCCTCAATGACGTCGTTGAAAACTTTATCTGCCTGCTAAAAAAAAAAAAAGAGCCCAAAGTCAGCTATGGAGGCAAAAAGGGAAAGGAAGGTTGCAAAGGTTTACCTGTCAGATTCAGCGTTCCAGACTCACTAGCCTCCTGTGAGACTTAGGCACTGGCCCCAGAGGACTGGAAACAAGAGCCTCATGACCAAGTGCATCAGTGGCCTCTGCCGCGGACTCTTCTGGTAACTCCGTAGAAAGGTCCACCGCCTCAGTAGACTCTTCAGTGACTAGCTCCTTTGGTACAGTATGTGGCTCCAAAATGGGCTATTGCAGCTCAATCTGCCGCTCCACAACTGGCTGCTCAATGGTTGCCCGAGGCATCTCAGCTAGTGGTTCAGCAACCGGCTCCAGCAGATCGATTGAAGGCTCTGGGGATGGCTCCTCAGCTCAGTTTGTGACTTATTGGCTATCTCCATCATCTCAGCCGACGGGTCGAAAGCCAGCTCCTTCGGCGCAGGTTGCGGCTCTGGCATCGGCTCCACTAGCACAGGTTGGGCCAATACAACGACGCCGCTCGCCCTGGCGCTCAGCATGGCGTCGTACGCCTCTAGAGCCAGCTCAGCTTCAATCCCTGAGCTGCCACCCATTCCCACAAGGTGCCCAATAGCCACGTAATCTGTCCCAAAAGATGACAAAGAAGGCGTCACCGTTGCAGCCCTCTTTTGCTTTGGACTGGTGGGAGCAGTGTCAAGGGAAGATACACCAGCGTCTCTAACAATCATAGCTCCAGTTTTTCTCTTCCTCTACGAGGCCTCCGACAGAGGAGTCTTGAACTTTTGGATTGGAGAGGGAGGTCCCCAACGTGCTCTCTTGGCTTTCTCTCAAGAAACCAAGTAGTCTCTCCTAAAATTATCAAGGTTCTCCCTCACAACCTCCAATAGCTCAGCCATGGTGGCAATCTCCGCGTTCTTTAGCATCCCGGTGAAGGCCTGGGGAACCTTACCCCAGTCTCGAGACAAAGGCCACGACTCAACAACGCAAACGAAGAAGAAGCGACCCTTCCAATTCTTCAACGAGTCATAAATGGCGTGGTTGATTGGAAGGTCTCGGGGGGGTCAGAGAAATCTAGTCTGCACTTTACGTAAATCAAAACATCACTTTGACGGCATCTACCGTCATCATACAAGAGTGATGACGTAAGAAGATACAAGAGAACACATGTATCGCATGACATTAGCATGAAGCCGTGCGATAGGCACCTGGAGAGCAGTGATGATGTCCAATAATTCCTAAGGGACTAGAAGATGAAACCCACTCCTCAGATGAGCCTCGTAGACGGTGATACGACTCTCAAGAGGAAAACAAACCCTGTGAAGCTTGCTAAGCATCACTGGGACGATCTTCTGTGGAATGTTGAACTCTACGCACAACTCTCTAATCTCACCAGCTGTGAGTACGGAAGCAATTTTCATTACAGAAAGGGCCATGGAGATGGAAGCAAGAAAAAAGATGGCCCAACATTTAGAAAAATTTTCGAAAAAGATGAAGGAAAGCGTGAAAAATTCAAATGCAAAATGGAAGGACAACTTAAAGGGCAGTGTGCATGCCAGAGAAGTTAACTATCTCAAGAATATGCGCCCACTATTGCTGACACATGTTATTTCCTGAACGGGTATAGTCGAATCAGATCCTTTGGGGCATTAATTATTGAGATTTTAAATTCACCACGTACAGACACGGGGCCACCTTTTTGACTAATAGGCCAGCTGAGGATGGCACGTCGTTTCAACTCCCACAAGTTCTCCAGATTTTGGCCTAGATGGTCAACAAATTCGGTCCACATTTCCTCTCACAAGTTCTCCGAATTTTGGCCTGGACGGTCAACAAATATGGTCAACGCAGTTCTCCAGATTTTGGCTTATATAGTCAACAAATCTGATCAACTCTTCCTTTAAAAGTTCTCTGGACTTTTCCCTAGTTGGTCAGCGACTCCGGTCAACGATTTCACCACCAATCCAGCGGATCCTAACAGGCACCAGCCAAGCACATCCCATCATGAACTCATTGGAGGTCAGAATTCAGACCACCAATATAAAGGGCTAGTGATGGGTACGCCCATAGTGGACTGATCCAAGAAGGAGGAACGACCTAGATCCACGATAGCTCATATGTGTGCTTGGACAATAAGAGCGGCCAAGCTTGACATTAGGGTGGGCAACAACCTCTAAGAGATGGTTAACATTTCTGTTGATCGAAAGCACTATAGTAGGCCGACCTAGGAGCAAGCCTCACGTGGGCCAAACCCAATTTGGCTCACACTTCTGTCCACGACCAACAACGGACTTCTTCCCTGATTTCGTACTCTCCAAGAATGCAATCTCCATTGTAACGGTCACTAACAGATTCGGCACACGCCTCATAAGGAAAGCCCCAGATTCTCTTTATATATGTAGTAAACCCTAACGGTTATAAAACGCAGAATGAAGGCCATCAATCTAAGGAGCCGTTATCGTCATTAAAGTTCCGTGCCAGGAAATGAAACAATCCCAACAGAATGCGGAAATCAAGCCTTCCTGCACAAGGAAGGCCGCCCAGCATCTTAGTTATAAAAGCCCATGGAATCTTCACTATAGGATACGTTCTTTTTTCTGCTAAAAACACTCTGATAAACTCATACATCATTCTCGTAACTCTTAAAGCTTTCACGCTTACAGAAATCTAATTCTCTCTCTGTCACTACGTTCCCCATGAGCACAGCACTGAGAGACAATACTCCTCTCAAACCACATAAAGCCTCTTACGTCGAGAGCAAAACCCACATCACAAATACCCCAATATTCTCATTGCATTCTTTTCTTTACCTTCTTAAAGTTCGAAGGTCGATTACTGACTTGAGTGTTGGAGTATTTTCGGTGGAATAACCTCCCGCTAATACTTAATCTCTCGTTTGTTGTAGTGGTATGTAGGATCTAGACTCAATAAATAGAGTCGGATTCAGACGATAAAATTGATTTGGACCTGTTCGAAACTTGGATCTAGTGATGTATCAAATGAATCTTGGCTAGCTTATTCAGTAAATTTTCATGGTTTATAACGAACAACATTGTCTTAATTGAATCGTCAAAGAAATAAAGATCTTGAATAAAAATTAGGAATTACCGTTTAAGCACTTCATTTTTCTTTTTCAAAAATTGGTTATAAAGTACGGAAAGGTTATTGTAATTTTATAAAAAGATTAACATTTATAATTTTCAATTTCAGTCGTTTATTT
>JAODPA010151168.1:0-14963 GCA_025585075.1 Nepenthes mirabilis
AAATTTATAACCAAATGAAAAAATATTTATTCACAGGGAAAAAAATTATATTTTTACCTAATTTTCTCTAACCAAATATGCAGTTAGTTCACAGACAATTTCACTATGTATGTTAGTTAGACAAACCCTTAGCCCTTGGAAAGTTGAGAATAGAAACAATAGCAAAATACAAGAGTAAAAGTAGCTACTTCCTGTATTCTCTCTTTCGTTTTTCTCTTTTATCACTTCTCTACACCTTTACACTTAGCACTAAACATACATATATATATAAATATTGACTGGGCAGCCATCTACCTAGTAGGCAGGTTACGTACACAGCAAAACCTGCCACCAACTCTGCAAAGTGTCATTCTGTCGGGAGAAATTGACCTACTCTATAAATTGGCTGCCAACTCTAAAAGTCAACTTTCCTTTCTACAAAGCTGCTTGCACAGACTTTGCAGGTGTTACAATCCCCAAATACTGACCAAGGTCCTCAGTCCTTTGCCTAGAATCCTCGGACATAATCCCATGTCCTCGACCGTAATCTAATGTCATCGATTAACAACTGATGTCTTTGGTCATCACTTAGAATTCTCGTCGTCTAATTAAAGTTCTCGTCCATTACTCAAAGTTCTTGGCCCGTAATACTTCTTCGGCCTTTATTTATGCCGGCCAATTTTCACAAGGAAGTGACCAAAAAATCACAAAGAGCCTCCCCTCACGACTGTAGGGGAACAAAATTTGTTAGTCCAACTATATCGCGACAAGTTTCAAGCTTCCCTTTTGGCAATACCTTTATCATCATGTCTGACCCATTCTCCTTTGTTCGAACTTTTTCGAGTGATAGCAATCTCATATTAGTGACATCTCTCACCCAATTATATCGAATATCAATATATTTCGACCTAGAGTGAAATGATGAGTTTCTGCAAAAGTGTGTGACACTTTGTCTATTACAAAGTACTACATACTTCTCCTACTTGAAACCCAATTCTTAAATGAATTTCTTCATCCATAATATCTCATTACTTGCTTTTACCATTGCGATAAATTTGGCCTCAGTGGTCGAGAGGGCAATGCACTTTTGCAGCTTTTATTGCCAAGAGACGGCATCTCCTACAAACTTGACTAGATACCCCGATGTGGATTTCCTGGAGTCAACAGTACCTGCCATATCGGCATCAGTATATCCGACCAAGTGAGGCTTATCATTTTCAAAGCATAGACACAACTTAGAGATCCCCAGGAGATATCTCATTATCCACTTCACTGCAGACCAATACTACTTATTGAGATTTGATAGGAATCGGCTAACAGTGCCGATGGCATGTGAAATGTTCAACCTCGTGTACACCATAGCATATATTAAGTTCCCTATAGCCGAAGAATAAGGCACGCTATATTGGCCTTTTTAACATTCAAGGTCAGACACTGCCTACTGCTCAATCTGAAATGGCTCACCAGTGGAGTGCTCATCGGTTTGGACTTATCCATATTAAAATTTTGGAGCACTTTCTCAATATAGCTCTCCTGGGACAGCCACATATTTCTATCCTTGCAATCGCGAGATATTCTAATTTCTAGAATCTATCTCGCCGGCCCCAAGTCTTTCAAGGCAAAGGACTGCCAAGCTGCTACTTCAACTCTATAATTTGAGCATTATTTTGCCCAACGATTAGCATGTCGTTCATATAGAGTAAGAGAATGACGAAGTCATCCTTGAAAAATCTCTACACAAAGACACAGTGGTTTAAAGTAGTCTTTCGATATCCTTAACCAATTATGATAGACTTAAACTTCTTGTATCGCTATCTTGGAGCCTGCTTCAGCCTGTATAGGCTCTTTCTCAAATGACACACCAATCGTTCTTTTTCCTTTGACCTTGAATCTCTCCGACTATTTCATGTAGATTTCCTCCTCAATGTCACCACGAAGGAATACCGTCCGGACATCTAACTGTTCCACCTCTAAATTCAGGACAACAAACCAAGCACGACTCATATTGATGACATCTTCACTACTGGGGCAAAATTTTCATCAAAATCAACCCCTTTACGTTAGTTGAAACCTTTCACCACTAGTTGTGTCTTGTACCTTGGTTATGAAGTGCTCTCATCGGTTTTCAAGCGAAAGACCCACTTGTTTTTCAGAGCTCTCTTCTCCTTTGGTAATTTAGCCAATTCAAATGTGTGATTTTCATATAGTGAACTCATTTCATCCTACATAGCTTCCAACTATTCTGCCTTGTACTTGTCCTTCATTGCCTTTTCAAAACTTTCAGGCTCTCCTCCATCAGTGAGTAAAATATACTCACTAGCCGACAGGTGAACACATGGACATTGGTCCCTTGAGGATTGTCGGATGGCAACCTCCTCGGCCAGATGAGGAGTAACGTCACCCTCGTCTTCATGAGGTGCCATAACTGCTTTATCATCTTTCTTAGTCACACCTGGGCCATTGCCCACGTTTTGAAAAGGTGCCGGTGGGACAATATCATCACTCATCTTGTCAGTCCGACCGATGTTAGATACAGACTTCTTTTCTTTACCAATATCTTCAATGGTCTTTACTTTAACAAAAATCACATCCCTTAACCGGATAAGTTTCTTCTCAATTGAATCATAAAACCTAAATCCCAATTCATCTTCCCCATAGTCCAGAAAGACGCATTGCTTCATCTTCGGCTCTAACTTAGTCCTTTCTTTATTTGGGATGTAAACGAAGGCCTTGCACCCAAATATCTGAAGATGGTTGTATGACGGCTCCTTTCCAGACCACATCTTCTCAAGGACTTCTCCATTCAATGGTCTATTGGGCAACCTATTGATGACATAGGCCGCCATTCTTAGGGCTTCTGCTCAAAAAGATCCAGGAAATTTTACTTCAAAAAGTAGGCACATGACCCTCTCCATTATTATAGAATTCATCCGTTCTGTCACTCCATTCAATTGTGGTGTCTTTGACGGTATCCTTTGATACAAAATACCATACATTCAGCAATAGGCGTCAAAGGCTCCGACGTACTCACTGCCATTATTATTTCGGATGCACTTTAATTTTCTTCCCGTTTGTTGTTCAACTAAAGCATAATAATGCTCGAAAACTCCAAGGACTTGATCTTTCGTCTTGAGTGGGTAAACACATAGCTTGATTGAGTAATCATCGATGAATGAGATGAAATATTGCACTCCTCCGAATGACTTTTGCTTTAATGGCCCACATACGTCGATGTGAACCAGATCAAGCAATTCGACCTTCTTGAAAGATGAGTTTCCATGGAACGAGACTCGTCGTTACTTTCCGGCCATATAATGAGGACAAGTCCTCAAGCCATCCACCCTCATGCTTGGAATGAGGCCCTTCTTGGCCAAATGACTCAATCCATTCTCACTCATATGGCTCATCCGTCAGTGCTACAAAATGAGAAGACTCCACACCACTAGCAGCATTTATCTCTCCTTCCTCAGCAAAGGCCTATAACACGTAAATGCCAAATACCTTTCTTCCTCGGGAAAATATTAAAGACCATCTATCAGTTTATATGTCCATTCACAAAAGATGTTACAAAAACCGTCGTCATTAAGTTTACTCGCTAAAATTATATTCATCTGAATATCAAGAACGTGTTGGACGTCTCTTAATAGCAATCGGGTTCCATTATTCGTGACGAGAGACACGTCGTCACAGCTAACAACTCTAGACGTCTCTTTATTTTTAATCTTTAACACTCCAAAGTCACCCGGAGTGTAAGATATAAAGAGCCCTTTCCAAAACGTCACATGGATGGATGCACCAGTATTCACCACCCAGTCAATCTCCTGCTTGACCAAGTTCACAACATCATCTATTTTACAAGTTAAAAGGAGGTCAGCTCCAGCGACAACTGAGACCGAAGCATTTTCCTCACCTCGTCCATTTTTGACTTTTTTCTCATTTTTTGCATTCTCACGCTTTCACTTATAACAATACTTTTTAATATGGACTTTCTTCCCACAATAATAGCATTCGAGGTTTTGATACCTCGATCTTGACTTGTAGCGGCCCTTTTCTCCAAACTTTGGGCTACGCTCCTTGTTCCTTCCCGTGACTCAGTCATCAGTACCTCGGAGTGTTGAGGGAGGAGATCCCTTATGACCGCCATCTCATTTCCTCATTCAGTATAGTTCCTTTGGATATCTCAAGAGTCACCATGCCGTTTGGCACAGTATTGGCGATGGTGATTCTTATCGCCTCCCATGAGTCCAGTAGGGTTACTAGAAGCCACAGACCCAACACTTCATCTTCGAATTTAATGTCCATACCGTTTAACCTGTCCATACTTCCTTGAAACTCGTTCAAGTGGTCGGCAATGGATGAGCCGTCTTTGTATCGCACTTGCATCAATTTTATCTGGTGAAATAACTTGTTATTATCGGTTTTGGAAGTATAGAGCATCTCTAGTTTCTCCTACAACGTATTGGCATTTTTTTCACTCCGAGTGTAGTTGTATATATTATCATCCACAAACTGCCAAATATAGCAGCACACCTGCTTGTGCTCAAAAAATTAGTCATCTTCCTTTTTCGCCTTAGGCTTTTAAGTGGCGACTACAAAAGGTGTATCGATTTGACAAGCAGCAGGTTGACATCTTGCTCTGCAAAGTGTCGTAGTTTGTGCCATTCAGATATATCATCCTATTTCCAACCTCCATCGATTCCAGCAGCATTCAACAATCGGCACTAACAACCAAGCTCTGATACCATTTATTGGGGAAGAAAATGTCGATCAGTCTGACAGAATCGAGAAGACAGAGACGATAGGCACACAAACACACAATTTTCACAAACACAATTTTTACGCAAAAATTCTCTTCTAAAATGAGAGAAAAAAAATCACGGGACACTTAATCCACAAATAATTTCACTATATATATTGGTTACATAAACCTTTTGGCTACACAAACCCTTGGAGAGTTAAGAAAAGAAACAAGAGAAAAATACAATAGTAAAAGTAGCTACTCCTTGTGTTCGCTTTTTTATTTTTCTCTTTTCTCACTTCTCTACACCTTTACACTTGCATTCAGCATACATATATATATAAATATTGACCGAGTGGCCCCCTACTCAGTAGACAGGTTACGTGCACAACAAAACCTGCCACCAACTCTGCAATATGCCACCAATTCAACAAAACGCCATCCTGCCGGGAGGAGTTGACTTGCTTTGCAAATCAACTACCAACTCTGAAAGTCAATTTCTCTTTTTGAAAAGTTACTTGCGCAGACTTTGTAGGTGTTACAGTCCCCAAGCGTTGACCGAAATCCTCGGTCTTTTGCCTAGAATCCTCGGAAATAATCCTATATCCTCAGCCATAACCTAATGTTCTCGATCAACAACTGATGTTTTCAGTCGTTTCTTGGAGTCCTCGTCCTCCAATGAAAGTCCTCATCCATTACTCAAAGTCTTCGGCCCTTTTATAAAGTCCTCGGCTCTTAATGCTTCTTCGGCTAAGTGTTCCACTTTAGCCTTTATTCATACGGCCAATTTCCACATGGGAGTAACCAAAAAATACCAAGTGTTATTGACTGAAACCAAGTTCATAGTGGGAATCTTTTATGCTTAAAAGTATTGTTCTAGGTGAGTGCCGTTGCATTGGAAGGACCCGGTCGTAAGGGAAGAATTCGACAAACCAGATTAGATGCTTGTTTGATTCCGTATAATGATTTGTTTAGTTGAGATACTGATTTCTCCTCTCTCTCTCTCTCACTCAGATGACCTAAAACAAGAATGAGAATGCTCTTATGATTTCCTTTTAGTCTGATTTTACTATTAACAAACTCTCTAACTAAACTTCACAGCTTTCTAACTAATTAACCACATTAACTGATATTCATGACAAAGCTACAGTTTAGTTACAAGATTCATATGACAAGTACTCATGCTTTTGATGGGTGCTTCCATGGGTGTGTGCAGGTGAGGTGATTGATTTTCTTGATCAGTTGCTTTTGTTTTGTTAAAGTTTTAAGAGCAGTGTTTCCTTCATAATATAAAAGAATTTAGTCCACAAGATATGACACCATCTCTCATTCTAAATAAAAATTTACCAAAAACAAAAAGAAACAGTTAATTTAGTTAAGTAATTTTATTTAATCAGATAAAAAAACTAAGAATGCAGTCCATTCCAAAACATAATTGTGAGAGAGGCCCGATTAATGTAAAATTAAATAAGAAACCAAGCTATAGTGAGAGCTTTTCATGAAGATTTGTGTACGATCAATGAATGCAAATGGATTGATGAAAAACTTTAAGCATCAGTATGTAAGGTTCCTACGTATAATGGTGAAATTTTCATATTAATTTTTCTTACTCTTGATGTTAAAGTTTATAAATAATATAATAGAGAAACCTTATATAAATCCTCACTCTTTAGAACGGCTCTTGGTTAGATGCTTACAAGAGAGTCAAGGCTCTGGGGGCTGAAAAAATTCTCTAATAATATCGATGGATAAATAAGTTAAGTTGATTCTGAACATACCACTCAGTTATAAGACTGTTAAAACGTCTCCTAATTGTTCTTATTAGATGGGTGTTATTGTATTCCATCAACAATCAATACAACTCCATATTTCCCTTCAATTTCGTTCGTTAGTATTTTTACCCCAGATTTCCCATACTAAGAACTTCAAAGTGGATATATGCACTACCCTTATAATAAAAAATTAACATAGAAATTATTTTTCTAATTTGAAGCTATGATAGTGGGATCACATAAATACAAGATCAAGAGGGGTTTTGACTGTCATCCTTGAGAAATGCAATATGAACCGCGAGTGGCTGCAGTAATCAATGACTTGAAAAGAAGTGTTCAAAATAGCATTATATAAAGTCATGCCTCTGTCTTCTCATTCATGTATTTGATGCAAAGGCAAGCAAAGAGTTTGCCCTCCAACATTCTGAGAGTATACAAGAACAGAAGGCACAATGCAACAGAGTACAAAAGGCTGGGGGTGAAAATCTAGTGCTCTTCTACTAAAAAGGAAAGCCCCGATCATCACTGCTCTTTCCATATCCTGCCTGTTACCCTCAGCTTCAACTCCTTACGATCTCCACCCGAAAAGAAAAGTGCCATATTTCTCTGGATGATAAGCCCGTCAAAACTATCACGAACCTTGCGATGACTGTCTCTAATGCTTCTTGGCACCCCTTGCCAGATCATCTTTCTTCCATTCCCTCCCACCTCGAGGCTGTAACTATAATTCTTCGCCTCATTGTCATCTCCCATGAACCGCAAAAATGCAATGTAGACAAATGACATGCCAAGCTGGAAGGCCTCAAAATGAAGACAAAAGTACTGCCCAAAGCAACTGAAAACCTAAAGTGAACCAAAAAGGAGATAGAAATCATGTCAATATTGTGCCCCATGTGAACATGAAAACATTCACAGTACCTCCTACTAGTCTAGTAGCTATGTACTCGCCACTGTGCCAGAAGTGCATTCTTTATAATTCCCCAAAATCTATAAGGTCTCGTTTGGTTCAGAAAATTAGACCCTAACATTTAGAATTGGAATAGAAATCTCAAGCCTAATTCCATTTTTATAATAATCAGCTCATAACTTCTTGGATGCATGCTCAATGTTTGACTTTTCTGCCTATTCAATTATTTCTTATATTGATATGCCTTTAGGGTTGTAAATTGAGTTAACGTCAGGATTAAAGTGTTCAGGCTTCACTAATTAACTTGAAGACGTTATAACTAGGCCTAAACTTAGCTTTATTTAACATCATGAACCAAGCTCAAACAAGATTAAATTTTTTCTATCACCAGAGTGGCTTCATTAATAATTAAGGAACATAATGATTGAAAGCTTGCTCAAACTTACATGTCTGTTTACTCAATGAACTCAAAAATAGGCTTGGAGCTCAACTCATTAAAACATCCCAAGCCAATTTAGCTCTGACCAAGAGATCTTGAGTCGAGCTCCAATTACCTTTCCACCATTTAGACCGACATAGTTGCTATTTGAATCGATCGCCCAATATATTTTTCATCTGTTTTTTTTTTTTTTTTCCTTTCTTTTGTCATAACCACAATATTTTTCCACCAAACAAGGGGAATGTTATGGGAAAAGGCTAGGATAAGATCATACTGTAAGCATCCACGTGGCGTTTTCAACCTCATGCGGATTAGATTTGACATAACGGTGGTTGAATGTACTCCCATTGTGCATGTCAACTTTATGGTCGTCTTTGAGGTGGGCCACCAGATAAGGAATGTCTCCGATGACCGTGCATTCTGATCCTGCATAAGGGCAGTTATAGGGTCTGAAGGAGCACTGAGATTCATGTTTTAGCTTGTTGTAGTAGGGGTATATGCCAATGCATCCAAAACTTTGATATTTACAGGGAAGTTCCAGGGATGCTGCCACCTTTTCCAAAGCAAGACATCTAATATTACCAAGCTCATGCCTGCAAGTTGGACATCGGTTGTGCACCCTGGGCTTGCAAGTAGAACATATTGTGTGACCATTTGAACACTGTGACAGAGAAAAATGCAACTACAATCAAAATCCACTCTCATCTGAAGAATCATCATACTACAAATGCTATATCTTTTGCTTTTTATTGACAGCATACCATAATCAACATACGACACTGACTTGGTTGAACAAGGTTGATTCACCTTCTAGCCTTTTCTTTTTTTTAAAGTATCAGAAATAAACAAAATGAATAAGTTCATTGGCATCTTTATTCTTCAAATTTTTACTGCAGACTTCTAATGAGAAACAAATTCCGAACAAATATCGTGTAAAAAAGCTCATTAGCACAGTTTATAGCCATACATCTTTGTCACAGGTTTCAGCAAAAAAATTAAAAGAAGATATAAAACTGAGAACTATATAAATTGTGCAACAGCAGTGAATGGAAGGGAGAGAGAAAGAAGACGTGTGCAAATTCAAAGAGCCAAAAAGCATTAAAGTAGGCTACAAAAAATAAAACGGTAAGGTGCTGCATTTTCATTTAGAGGCAACCAGCATGAATAGAACTGAACCTGATGGATGGGAGGATACATAGCATTTAAGCAAACTGGACACTCTAATAGTTCACGGACACTGCTAGAAACAGTTAGGTTAGGTTTCCGTGCTTTTTGAGCAGGGTCATTCACATGTTCACTGATATCCATCATATCTTCATTTGTAGGTGGATCAATAACCTCGGATTTGCTTCTCATGTCATCAAAATATGGACTTCCTGTTGCCATTGCTTTAAACAGTTGATTCACTGCACCAGAACCATAAAGATATAATCAATAATAGTATTCTACATAAATGACAATAGCATGCCTAGTTAAATATACAATTTCAAGCACCTTTTACTGGCTACTCTAATGTTTCATGCAATGCTAATCTGAATCAGGAAACATAATTAATGCCCCATTCTAAACTTATAAACATCAAGTAACGGCACAAATTGGCTAAATTTGAAGGAACCAATCATCCCGTGTATTCATGTCAAGATATGTGCTGGGGGCATGATGCCAATAGGTGCAAGATGTTGCATCTAGTAAAAGTCCAAATGCTTCAATCTCTCCTTCCCATTTATATGCCAATTCTAAACAACAATAATGCCTTCCCAAATCATATTCAGTGGCCAATCATGAAAAAACTTTCCTCGTGAAAGAAACAAGACAACACGATCTCAGTAAAGCAATTGATTTCTTTTTGAAGAGCATTGATCCTCCACAATACTTGATCTAAATCCAAGCGCAAACTATCTTCATAAACAAATGACTACAAGCATCAATTAAAATATCCACGTAAGTCTTGTCCTTATTGGTTCCGATTGTATAGCGCAATCTATATAATATCGAATGTTACAAACGAAAAGAAAAGACTTCCCCAGACACAAATAATTAATTTATTCACATAATTAGAGAGTCTTAGTCAATTTTATCAAATTGGAGCTTATTATCTTCCTTGGTCATGGAAATACACCAAAAAGGACACAAAAGATATGAATTTAGGGTTCTAAAAGAAAAGCAAAATAGCCAATAAATCACAGGTAATTCCACATCCAGGATTGTTGTAATCAGAACCTAGAACCTCCAAATACCAATATATACCTGAAGATATTTTGATCTAGGACTACAAGCCACCATTTGAGCTTGATTTCAATATTAGCACATCAAACAACTCATCAAGAGCCTAATACTTCTGCACTATGTCACTGAATGTTTTTCAAAGAGGAATTTAAGCAACATAAGGTAATGAATGGCTCCACATGCTTACGTCAAAAGATCCTTCCCACAGATATCTATTTTGTATGCAAGCCTTTTTTACCCCTGAGTTAAGAGTGAGGAGGTCAACACTTAACGATTCCCTGCCTGCAAAAAAACAACATAGCAGAAGTGAACATCAAATTTTGAAAAAGAAAAATTATTAAGCACAGACCCTTTCTGCCATTTTAATCAACCTTCAAAAAGCACAAGCTAAAACAAATTCAAAGCCTTGTTAAGTCTGCTTAAGTTCATTACTTAATACAGCAACTGTGAAGTGTGAACACCAATGTACTAGCAAATTCTCAAACTTTGGTTATCCCCATTTCACATGTGACCACAACACAGACAGGAGTCGACAACACAAGTTAATAACAAGTATTCATGCATTGTATTCAATCTGAAGTTTAGTGGGCAAACTTCTTGTACCCTTCGATCATGGCCCCTCCAGAAAAGAATGTGATTAAGGACAGAACTCCAGCCATTATCTCTGTTGAAAACATATCTATTACCCATCTTAGATGTGTCTGTTTGTGTCACGTAGAGACAGAGAGACGAAAAGAGATTAAAATAGACAGGATCAGCTGTGTCAAATAGTATGACAGGCTGGCAATAGTAATAGACCTAATGTACAAAGTGCCAGAATGGTACCCATTATACATCACAGTGTGTTCTATAAACCCTATTATTAACCCCTTCTATGCTTTGTTAAGATGCCAAAACAAAAAGATTACTATTTTAGTTCTCACAGTATAACTGCACCATAATCACACATCAGATAACAATCGTCAAAAGAAGAGTTGATAAAAAAAGCAATAAAATAGAAAGTACACAAACTAACAAGAACTATCCAGGAAAGATGAGCCCCAAGTCCAATGCATACATGTGCAAACTTTTTCATCTTGCAACCATATAAGATGTTTGACCTCAAGCCAGGGTCACGCTTGAAGGATGATATAATACATAACAATATGACAACTTCAACATAAAAGGGTGGCCCACTACATGAGATAACCTCATTGAGGATTTTAAATACAATCAAATCAAATTCCCACATCATAGATAACTCTCTTTCTGAGGTCTGAATGTGATTTTGTATGTCACAATGGCAGTTCAAACAAAACCATATCCCAATGACAGTGCAAAGATCTCCAAAATGATGATATGCCTCCCAAGAAAGGAAATAAAGGCTATATCCTCAAAAGGTGGGTGGCTGCAAGTGTATCCAATAGGGTGAAGGAAAGGTTAGTGACGTAGCAGTTTCCTCAAAGGTAAAAGCAAAGTCGCATCATGGAAAGTTTAGATTAACCATATAGCAAAATTGCAAAAAGGTGTGGCCAGCAGTCAAGTGATCAGCTTTCCCAGGGTATACACACCCATCGGAAGCTCATCAAAAGATTATAAGACATGGCTCGTCTTCATCTTCACACGATATAAAGGGCCCTAGGCCACCACAAAAAGGATTGCACTCCGGATTCCTTTCTATACTCTCTCTCATGTGGCCCACAAACTCTTGCTCCCACTTGTAGGGTCTCCAAGCTAAGTATGACACTCACTCAAGACTCTTTTAGCCCTCAGTTCTCGACCTAATTGCTTATGCATTCTCTATCTACAAACCTTGCTTGAAAGATATGTTTTGTTTTGCAGGAGCACTAAAGTTGACAAGTTGCCTCAGGATTCCACGCCCTCAGGCTATACGCTCACCAAAACCTATGGCTGATAACTAATTCCTAATCAAGTATTCACTGTCTAGCTCAAGACTGACTTCCAACTCCCACCCTTCTCACTCTCAAAGAGGAACACTGTCCAGCACTTTGAGTCAGTCAATAATGTCGGTCCTCCTACGGCTGCATATGCTTTCATGGCCATATTACCTCCTTACCAAACTAACCAACCCGACAAATCACAAACTCATTATTTATCCCCTATTCTCTTTCCATACCATGTTTTATCCTATCCAGTTGGGCTATCAACTTGTGTGTAGTTGAAATTTTCGATGGGAAATCCTAAGAACTCTCTCACCTCATGAGTTTCTGGCAGTGTGCAGGTTTCAAATTCCAAGGCCTGTGTTTGCCCATGTGGTCGACAATTGTGTGGGTCAAATCCATAACTTAGGGACCGCATCACTTTCTATCGTACCATGCCTCACTCTCACAACACATCGCTATAAATTTGAATTACAGCAACAATTTTAAGAATGGTATGGTTTGGCAGCATTGATCAGGAGAAGTTTCATTAAATTAATTTTTTTAATTTTAAAAAATCCCTTTTCCATCAAGAGCTATATGAAATTCATGGGAACAGCAAGATCAACTCACTGTTGATCAACATGCTAAAGTAGCAAAATCAAAATGAGTCAATCCACTGGGTTTCAATTTATGCATGGGTTGTCTTCTTTTGATTATATCTGCGCCTTTCTCTTGTTTGTATGATAGAAATTTTGGCTGTTCAATTTAATTCTGATCTGGTTAAATACAAAGATCATATTATAGTTAAATAAGCCGGTACCTCAACAAAATGAATGCAGAATATTAGATTTTGGATCACTCACTTTTTAGTCCCACACTCATCGACATATCACCCAGTGGCACACTCGATGTACAAGGATTAGCTCAAGTGGAGGAAGTTTCCAATTGGCACATGATTGGCCCCTGAATAGAGGACGTGCATGGTTTTCCTAGAGGAGTAGCACCTGATGCGCATATGAGGGACATACATGTTCTGTATATCTACAATGGTCACACTTGATACACACCTGAAGGACGTACATGCGCAGTTTGTCCAGTGAGTTCACTCCTGATATACACACAATAGGCATTCGTGCGCCGACTTTGATATAAAAACACCCGTGCAATTTTTAGAGTATTCAATGCGAATCTTTCGAGTCCTTTGAGCGCCAACACATAAAAAGAAAAAAGAGGAAGACAGAGAAAACAAAGAAAGCGAAGATTCACTCATCCGTTTGGTTTTCGTATCGTATTCCATTCTTCACTAATCTTAGATACGCTATTCTTATTATTGAAAAGATCATTTTTATCGGTCATTCTCTTTTTATTTACTTTTATATTATTTATTATTTAGATTTATTATTACAAGATATTGTACCCTAATATTGTAGGAGATTTTTATAGCTGGACTCACCGTATAGTGGCTATCTTTCAGACTTACAATCCCATGACTTTTTTCTCATTTTTGAAGGATTTTCTATGTAAAATATTGTAGCCCATTGTTGTGATTATTGTTTTGCTATTGTGTGTTATTTGTATTGCCACCTTGCTGGTTCAAATAAAGGGTTCAAAAAGATCCTTGTAGAGATCAGTTATCGGTTTTGTAAATAAAGTTTTGGTGACCAAAACCCAACACAGGAAACACTGAATATATGCATTATTAATGTCTACCTCTTTAGCTAAAATTGACTGAGCTGCCAAACTTCAAACATTGTTACACAAGTAATCCAACCAAGCCAGAAAAATGAAACTTTCCATGATGAAAATATCCACCGGCAAACAAATTAATCATATCTCAGGCTCAGCCTATTGACGGTGAATGATTAACAAATGTCTGAAACATATTGGAATGCCATTTTATAGAAATTTTATAGAAATATCCGGAAGATTAAACGCCTTAACCTGTTGATAGAACTTCCTCGTATAGAACTATGGAAAATAGTGTATTAGCTCATATCCTATGCTGTGGAAGAGATGCTCTCAACCAACACTGAGAAAGGCAGGCATCCAAATGCATGATGATTCAGGTAAAATCAGGAAAACAAAAACCAAAACCCCCCAAAAAAGGTCATGTGAATTCCAAAATGAACCATCCAAGAGCCCCGCCCAAAAATATTTCAACCAATAAAGATAATTACAGCCTATCGATCGATTGATTTGAACTACGCCAAAAAAAAAAAAAAAAAAAAAGAGAGAATATCCCCAGGAAAAGGAAAATAAAACTAATTCCATGACAGATCTAAAACGAGCTCAATAACAAAGTTATTATATTGCAACACAGCTATGGCAACAACACAGGAAAGAAGCCTCACAACAACGGTGTCTCGGGAGATTATCGTGCGCTGGGCTAACTACTTCATAACAGATCATGAACATCCACAACAATTATTGTACATCGAAGTATAAAGACGCGATCATTAATGAATCAAAACCCCAGAAAAAAAAAATTTGATAATGAAGAGGGAAAGAGATAATAATACCCTGATATAACAACTAGTTGAATTTCAAGACCCCCATGAGCAGCCCGGCCAAAAACCTACTGTGCTCGTAATTGAATGGCCTGGCAAGGTTTGCAGTCCCGTAAAATATATGTATATATTGCTATTTACTTAGCATGTCGCAATAAATATACGAACAGAGGAACTCGCCCTTCCTTCCGCAATACGAATGAAAATTCAAATTAAAGCCGTTGTTTTCTCGGTACAGAGAGAGAGGAGCGTGGAAATGGCTGACAGGCCTTTCTCAAGAAACTACAAAAAGGACGAGGTCAAATTGTGGGGCCCTGACAGAATTTAAATAAAGAAAAATTGGCAGCGTTTCGTGGATAACTTGAATTACGAAAACCCTTGAGATTTGAGATTGCAGCGTGAAAATGTTGCCGTTTTGAATCGGAAGGTGGACGAGGGAAGACAGAAATTAAATGCAAGTTTATATTTTAAATGATTCCTTTTTTTAAATGTCAGTTGAATTTCTTTTAATTTTTATAAAATTAAATAGGTTA
>JAODPA010151179.1:0-14963 GCA_025585075.1 Nepenthes mirabilis
GCCCATTGTACTCTGGCCAAAATCACTTCGGAGAATTTCACTCCAGAAAATGCACTCCGGGAATGCACTCCGGCATTTGCACTCCAGCTAAATCTCCAAACAATGATAAAAGGGCAATCATCCATCAACCTCTGGCCATCAGACAGGCAAAATACTGCACTAGAAATAGCAACAGCAGGATCAGGTTTCAGCATCAGATGAAGATCCCAGGAGCACAGGATCACTATACCAGAGCTACATCTTACATCCTTGGCGGAGATAAGCATCAAAATTCACACCAAGCACTTGTCTTACATACCAAGACAAAGCAATCAGCAGCACATAAGCTGGCCTAAACCAGAATATCAAAATCGGGGCCCCAGGAGCGAGACCCAGTCAAAAAATACCCCAACAGCATAAGCCTAAGTGCCAGAAGCGCCATTGGATTTTTTAGAGGCAGATTTTTTCTTTTTCCTAGTCTTGGAAGGCTTCCAATCAGACTCCATGTCCCGCACATCATCTACCAGAGAGGAATTCGAGGAATATTTCTTAGAAATCCTCTTGATAGAACTTGAGGTAAGCAAAAACTCATCAATATCAAAAGGATGATGGTGAGTCTCGGAATCAGGGGATTTAGGAGACAAATCATTAATCTGTGTAACTTGGGAATCATCCAAACACCTGGAAGCATCCAAAAGGCAATCTTGGTGCCCACTGTCAGCATGTGAGAATGAAGGATTGTACTCAAGCTGTATACTGTCTTCAAAATCCAATTGGGTAGGGGGCGAAACCTGATTATCAAGCCCGGAGTCCCCCATATTAGTAGGGGTTGGATCAACAGAAAGGCCACCGGTATCCAAGGAGGCGTTAACATTGACAGAGACCTGGGAAGAAAAATCAGAGTTCGCCAAAGAGGAGCATTGGCCAGAAATACCATCAGCGTCGATTGGAGGCTCGGCCAATTCGCACCCAGAATCCACGTTAAGGAAAGGAGTGGGGGAAACAGAACAAACTGAACCAGTTGCATCAGTATTAACAGGATGCCCAACACTATCACTTGGAACAAGATCGACAGGGACTGTACCTAACAGCTTAGGATGAGAAGTTCCAGGATGATTGCTGGCAGACTTGGCCAGGCATTTTGATTCCATATGACCAATCTGTTGGCATCGAGCACAACGAGTAGGCTTCCAGCTATATGCCACATTCACCATAGTAATAGCTTCTGAAGCGGGACAAGTTTGAACAGCAATGGAGCTGGGAAACGGCCCATCCACTCCAACTTCAACACATATCTTTACAAAGAAAAGATTCTCCATGCGGGCAGTCCTGGGATCAAGCTGTAAAGGGATCCCAATCGCACTAGCTACCCAGCTAAGCCCAGCATGAGTCCACAATTCGAGCGGAATGTTTGACAGTTTAATCCAAATTAGGAACCGCTTGTGTTCCTCTTTTGACAAATCCATTCCAGGCGACCAGCGCTTGAGGAAGATTGCTTTACCAGAGAACAACCAAGGTCCAGCACGCAAACATTTGTCCACCATCTCTTCAGAGGGGAAACGAAAGAAGAAGAAACCACCTTCGTTGCCAGCGGTTTGCTTGAGTCCGAAACGGGCCCATATTTTCGTGGCTACAGCCTTGACAGCCATGAAATGGGGAGAAGTATTAAGGAAGTAACCAACCAAGGTATGACTCCAAAAAAAAAAAAAAAAGACTCCAATAAACGTTACCTTGTTCGATGACCTCTGGCGGGGGAGAAAGAGAGCCGTCAGTGGACACAGAAGCAGGGTGAGAGAAGAACTTCAGCTCAGAGCATTGCCCAGACCCGTCCTTCTTGACGACATCAGCCCAAGAGTGGGGGGGAACAGCGACACCATCAGATTTGTCGAGAGCGAGCTCTGGGATCGAAGGAGATTTAGGGTTAATGGACGCCCGGGTCCAAATCTGTGACAGATTCGAAATGGGAATCCCAGAAGGCGTGACGGTGTTTAGTGGAGAGGAGGGTGGGGGACGGAGGGGAGAGGCGGACGCCTGAGGGGGAACAGGGGAGTCGGCCATGGCCGACGACGTGCGCCACCGTAAACGGGAGGAGCGTCTGGGTGAGTTCAAATTTGAAATTTGAAAACCAAGGGAGAAGGGAGGGCTTCTCTCTCTAAACTGCCTTCCCCTCACCACTTGGTTGTTCCAATGTGGAATCCTCATGTAGGGCGGCTTATCACGATGCCATGGCAAAGGAAGCTGAATTCTTTCAACAAAAAGCTAAGACCAGATGGCTTAAAGAGGGAGACCGGTGCACAAAATTCTTCTTCAAGACCCTAAACAGTAACAATAACCGGAAAAGAATTATCTCCCTGCTTGATGAGAATGGGAACCCGACTGTTGGGACTGAGGCTGTTCATAAATTGGTTGTCGATCATTTCAAGAAGGCGCTTGGGTCCGGACGTACGGGTGACCCGATTGATGCATCTCGGATTAGGCCCTACATCCATCACACTGTTCCAGATCGTCTAACTGGCCCACTCATTGGCCCAGTTACTGAGGAGGAGATTCGAAAAGCGATATTCACGATTGGTGACGATAGAGCCCCTGGGCCGGATGGTTTCTCTTCAAAATTCTTTATGGCCTCATGGGAGGTTGTAGGTCAATCTGTTTGCAAAGCCATCTGTGATTTTTTCAACCACGGAAAACTTCTCAAACAATTGAATACAACTATTATCAGTCTAATCCTGAAGGTGCAGTCCCCGAGAACTGTTTCTGACTACCGACCAATATCATGCTGTAATGTCATTTACAAAGCCATCTCAAAGATCATTGCAAACCGACTAGAGATGACATTAACATATCTTGTTGGAAAGTGCCAAACGGCTTTTGTTGCTGGTCGTCAAATTAGTGATAATATTCTTTTGGCTCAGAAACTTCTACATAAGTATCACCTCGGACATGACCCTCCCACCAACAAGGAGTTGGTCTGGTGGTGAATAACGCTTATGCCGTTCCTCTCCACCCGAGTTCGATTCTCCGCGTTGGTAGTGGTACTGTGCCTCCCAAAAAATCCTTCGGGATTTCTGGGTTATGGGCCGCGAAAGAGGTGGGGCCAGTTACTTAAAAATGATTACCCTTAACACAGTTTCGCCGAAGCGGAGTTCGGCCTAGTGGTGAATAACGCTTACGCCTTCCCTCCCCACCCGGGTTCGATTCTTCGCGGAAGCACCCGTAGTACTGAGCCTCCCAAAAAATCCTTTGGGATTTCTGGGTTATGGGGCCGCGAAGCGGTGGGGCCAGTCACGTTAAAAAGCTTACCCTTAACACAGTTTTGCGAAGCGGAGTTCGGCCTGGTGGTGAATAACGCTTACGCCTTCCCTCTCCACCCGGGTTCGATTCTCCGCGGAAGCACCCGTGGTATTGAGCCTCCCAAAAAATCCTTCGGGATTTCTGGGTTATGAGGCCGCGAAGCGATGGGGCCAGTCACGTTAAAAAAGCTTACCCTTGACACAGTTTTTGTCGAAGCGAAGTTCGGCCTGGTGGTGAATAACGCTTACGCCTTCCCTCTCCACCCGGGTTCGATTCTCCGCGGAAGCACCCGTGGTACTGAGCCTCCCAAAAAATCCTTCGGGATTTTTGGGTTATGGGACGGCGAAGTGGTGGGACCAGTCACGTTAAAACGCTTACCCTTAACACAGTTTTGCCGAAGCGGAGTTCGGCCTGGTGGTGATTAACGCTTATGCCTTCCCTCTCCACCCGGGTTCGATTCTCCGCGGAAGCATCCGTGGTACTGAGCCTCCCAAAAAATTATTCGTGATTTCTGGGTTATGGGGCCGCGAAGCGGTGGGGCCAGTCACGTTAAAAAGCTTACCCTTAACACAGTTTTGCCGAAGCGGCATTGGCCTGGTGGTTAAAAAAGATTTCTCTTTCCTCCACCACCCAGGTTCAATTCTCCGCGGAAGCATAAAGTGGTACTGTGCCTCCCAAAAAATCCTTCGGGATTTCTTTGTTATGGGGCCGCAGTGCAGTGGGGCCAGTCACTATAAAAAGCTTACCCTTAATACAATTTTTTCTCCCACTAATCCAAATCACTTACTTACCAAAAAAAAAAGACATGACCCTCCCAGGTGTACTTTAAAAATCGATCTGATGAAAGCATATGACTCCGTTCACTGGGACTTCATTATCACTATGCTGGCTCTTATGAAGTTTCCTTCTCAAATGGTAGAATGGATTAGGCAATGCATTACCACCCCTTCTTATACTATGAACATCAATGGTGAAGCAATTGGGTTTTTCAAAGGGGGGAAAGGCCTGCGCCAAGGTGATCCTATCTCGCCATATTTATTTGTGCTTGTCATGGAGGTGCTAAATGGAATCATTGAAGTGAAGGCTAGGAAGAATGATCAATTCAAATTTCATTGGAAATGCAAAGAGACTCAAACAATCATGCTTGCTTTTGCAGATGACCTTCTTCTTTTCTCTTGCCAGCCTCAATGCCGGTTTGGCTTTGACTTGCCGGTTTGGAATTGCCGCCAAAGTGGCTGCTGTTGATGTGCTGCAGCAATGTGAGAGTTGCCGATGACCAGGTTGCTTGAAGCTCTCACTGTTATGTGGATCGGGAATTGCTTTTCCGTGCTGCTGTTGGATCTTTTTGCTGTTTTTCTCTAGGTTTGCAGGGGTACGGAAAGTTGCACTTTCCCCCTACATTGTGTTGTACCTTCGGATGTACTAGTTACTCAGGGTATACCCCAGCGGTTTATGTTTTATCCCCAAGTCAAAATACTTGGAGATAAAACATAGATGTTGTAATTTTTTCTCCCATTAATCCAAAATTCTTACTTACCAAAAAAAAAAAAAATACAGATCCTTGTAATCTACCAATTACTATCTGAGGACTTGTTTGTGAATGGAAGTAGGTGCTTCTGTGTAATGTTGTTGATATGTTGGGAGGGAGTGGGATATTGGGCTGATCTACCATGTCCGGGTATGGTGGAGGGTGAACTCTCCATGTTCTTGGATTGTAGTGGCCGGGTCACTCCTGCTGAGAGCTTCGGGCTGGAAAAAATCAAAACGGCCCAAGTAGTGATGCTATTCTCCTCTTTTGCATAGCTGTGGCAGTGAGCTGCTGATGAAGCATTGCTGTTGGCTTGTGTTTGAACTTTGCACCTGGTGGGTTCAGCTGATACTTTCCTTTATTTTTTTACGTTTCTTTGGGTTTGCGATATGTTTTCATGTTGCCCGAGGTGTGCCCCAATGTCTCTGTTCTACTTTCAAGTCGGCAAAACACTTGGAGATAGAACATTGGTTCTGTATTTTATTTTTCATTTATAAAAATTTTCTTACTTACAAAAAAAAAAAAATCTTCTTTTCTCTCATGCTGATATTACCTCTATTCAGATTCTTAAAGATTGTTTTGAGGAGTTCCAACGGCCTTCAAGACTCTCTGCAAATAGAAACAAAAGTGAGGTTTTTATCTGTGCAAAGGATTGTTCTATCCATCATGACATTGTTGGTCTTTTGGGCTTCAAGATGGGTAGTCTTCCAATTCGTTATTTGGGGGTGCCTTTGATCACCACTAGGCTCTCTTCTAAGGATTGTACTTCTCTTATAGATCGCATTACTCGTCGGATTCAATCCTGGAAGAATAGGTGGCTTTCATTTGGGGGTCGTTTGCAACTTGTCGCATCTATTTATCCTCCATTCATCTCTACTGGGCCTCAATTTTCATCTTGTCCAAATCCATTCTCAAATCGATTGAATGTATCATTCATCGGTTCCTCTGGTCTGGATCTTCCGAAGGAAAGTTTACTGCAAAGGTCGCATGGGATGAAGTGTGCTACCCTAAGAGTGAGGGTGGGTTGGGACTTAAAAACCTGCGGGATCTGAACAAAGCTCTCATATGCAAACTCCTGTGGAGGCTCATCTCTAAAGATCCTGAGTCGGTCTGGTCCTCTTGGATTCATAAAAACAGGATACGAGACCGTTGTATTTGGACTATCAAAGTCCCAGAGTCAACACCGTGGAGTTGGAGGAAGATTATGAAACTTCTCCCATTCATGTGCTCTCACTCCATCCATACCATCGGTGACGGGTCTGATACTTTTCTGTGTCATGACAATTGGCACCCATTGGGGCCATTGAGTATGGTTAGTTCTGATCGTACTCGTTTGGTCTCGGGGTTACCATGGGATGCAAAAGTTCATACGTTTATCAGAAACAATCAATGGGTATGGCCAAATCCATATGATCACGAAATTTCTTGTCTTGTAGAGAAAATGCCCTCTTACCCTCCCAACGCCAATAGATCTGACTCAATGAGATGGGATGACAATACTGATAGTAAATTTTTATCTAAATCTACTTACTTTCTTATCCACCCTCATAAGCCGACTTTGACATGGACTAATCTAGTTTGGGGTCCCTTCCATATTCCTGCTCATGCCTTCACACTCTGATTGGCCATTAAAGGTAGGCTAAGTACCAATGATCACATCCATGGGGTCCCCAATCTCTCTTCTAAATGCATCCTTTGTGACTCGGCTGATGAAAATCACGAACATCTCTTCTTTTCCTGTTCATTCTCTAAATCTCTTTGGTCCCGGATCCAAAGGAAAACGGGCATTCAGTGGCCCTACCCTGATTGGAAACAAAACATTAATTGGGCGGCCCAGAAATGGAAAGGAAAGAATTTTATGACTCGATCTAAAAGGATTACTCTTGCAACCACAGTCTATTTCATCTGGAAGGAGCGTAATAAGCGAATTTTTCAAGAATCCACCCCACAAGATATTCCACAGATTTTTTCGACGATTATCAATGTAGCTCGAGATAAATTGAAGACAATATTGGAAAATGACAAACGCACCCCGAGAATGTATCTGATGCGTTGGAATTTATAAAAAAAAATCGTGTTGGGATTGACTGTTCTCATTTTGATACTTACCCGTGTTCAAGATAGAAAATTAGCTTTCGGGATTGAGTGTTTCTCTTTTTGATACTTCCCCATATCCCTTAGATATGGTATGTGTATACTGGGCTTAATCTTGGCTGAATTTGCCTCATTGCCCGAGGTTTGTACCGTTTTCATCAAAAAAAAAAAAAAAAGAGCTTTCAGGATTGTTCTCACATTGTTATTTCCCATTATTCAATTTTGTATGGTCTCGATTTCAAGACCTTCCAAAAAAAAAAAATATTTCTTCGTTTTTTCGTTCTTGCAGGACACGGACAATTCCAGGCACTGGCTGATGTTGCTTCCTTACACAGGCGATCCCATTGGTTCTAAGAGAAGTCAAACAACGACATTGGGCGCTTTTAAAGCAGAGTGATGACTTCAAGCTGGCTCAATTCCATGGGAGTGGACCAATTCAGCCGATGGCTAATGATACTACCTTGAACAAGCGTTCCCATAGATACTACGAGATGACACATGAAGACATTGTGTACTTATGAAGCTGATTGATGCCTCATTGAAGCTTGCCTATCCAATATACATACTGATGGATGATGACCACGTGATTTGCTAAATGTCTCCAGTTTCCTTTTCTCCGTGGATGTGGATTTTCGATTGACAAGACGAGTTCCCTCAGCCAAAAAGATCGGCGAAGGATTAGTCCTTTTTAACCTTGATGAGAGTTGCTATTCTGTCTTTTTGTACATTTTTTCATGAATTGATCTATGGTAGTGCTCGGGGTATACCCTAGCATGTTGTTCCACCTCTAAGTTGGCAAAACACTTGGAGGTTAAACATCGTTTCTGTAAATTTTATTTAATTTAATATCATCTTACTTACCAAAAAAAAAAAGGATCTGATGAAGGCATATGACTCCATCCATTGGGACTTCATCTTGGCGGTTCTTGAGCTGATGAATTTCCCCCCTCTTGTGATCAAATGGATCAGTCAGTGCATTACCACAACATCGTTTTCTATAAGCCTTAATGGTGAGTCGGTGGGATTTTTCCATGGTGCCAAAGGACTAAGACAGGGGGACCCTCTTTCGCCCTATCCTTGTGTTTTAGGGATGGAAGTCCTAAATGGTATTCTGGAAAGAATGACTTAGACTAATCTGGATTTTCAATTCCACTGAAAATGTGCGGATACTAGAACTGTGATACTTGGTTTTGCGGATGACCTTCTCCTGTTTTCCAAAGCTGATTGCAAATCCATCCAGGCATTACATGAGAGTCTTGATGTCTGACAAAGATATTTCTAGGCCACTGCGGCTTCGTTGGGGCTTATAATAATAAAAAAAAATCATTTCATGTGGTGGTGGAGTGCTTCTTCTCGATTGGGACGGAGCAACTTTGCTTGAGCTTCCGAAGTGCAGTTGTCCGTTATCCAGAGTGCCTTCTTGACTCCTTGGACGGAGTGCTCTTTCTCACTTTGGACGGAGTGACTTTGCTAGTGCTTCTGGAGTGCATGTGTCCTCTATCCGGAGTGCCTTTTGTCTCCCTGGACGGAGTGGCTTGGTTTCAAGGTTCGGAGTGCCTTTTTTGCCTGGGTTGGTTTAAGGAAAAAAAAAATCATTTCAAGTGGTGGCGGAGTGCTTCTTCTCGCTTGGGACGGAGTGATTTTTTTTGAGCTTCCGGAGTGCAGTTGTGCTTCATCCGGAGTGCCTTCTTGAATCCTTGGACGGAGTGCTTTTTATACTTCGGACGGAGTGACTTTGTAGAGCTCCGGAATGCATGTGTCCTTTATCCGAAGTGCCTCTTGTCTCCTTGGACGGAGTGGCTTGGTTGCAAGGTCCGGGGTGCCTTATTTTCCCGGGTTGGTTTGAAAAAAAAAAAGAAAAATCATCTCATGTGGTGGCAGAGTGCTTCTTCTCTCTTGGGACGGAGTGTCTTGGTTTGAGCTTCTGGAGTACAGTTGTCCCTTATCCGGAGTACCTTCTTGACTACTTGGACGGAGTGTTTGTTCTCACTTGGGACGGAGTGACTTTGATAGTGCTTCCGGAGTGCATGTGCCCTTTATTCGGAGTGGCCTTTCTCTCCTTGGACGGAGTGGCTTGGTTGCAAGGTCCAGAGTGCCTTACTTTCCCATCTAGGTTTTTGAAAAAAAAAATGTATATATATATATATTTCATTTGGTGGCCGGAGTGCTAATTCTCACTTTGGTCGGAGTGACATTGTTCGAGGTTCTGGAGTGCTTCTGTCCATTTTCTGAAGTGCCTTCTTGACTCTTTGGACAGAATGAATTCCTCACTTTGGACGGAGTGACTTTGTTAGTGCTTCCGGAGTGCATGTGTCCTTTATCCGGGGTGCTCTGTGTCTCCTTGGACGGAGTGGCTTGGCTACAAGGTCCGGAGTGCCTTCTTTTTCCGTGTTGGTGTTGAAAAAAAAAAGAAAAAAAGGAAAAAAATCCATTTCTTTTTTTTGGTAAGTAAAAAAGACATAAGGGGTACAACACGAGGACTTCTCAGGAGGTCACCCATCCTAGTACTACTCTCGCCCAAGTAAAAAAAAAATCCATTTTTTTTTTTTGAAAAAAAATCCATTTCAAGTGGTGGCCGGAGTGCTTTTTCTCACTTTGGACGGAGTGACATTGTTCGAGCCTCCAGAGTGCTTTTGTCCTCTATCAGAAGGGCCTTCTTGACTCCTGGACGGAGTGTGTTTTCTCACTTTGGTCGGAGTGTTTTCGTTAGTGCTTCCGGAATGCATGTGTCCTTTATCCGAAATGCTATTTGACTACTTAGACGGCGTGGCTTGGCTGCAAGGACGGAGTGGCTTGGCTGCAAGGTATAGCTCGACTGTGGGCCCTGTAATGGTTTAATACCTGAAGATGCTGATCCCTCTGGTCATGGTGGGGCTGAGAACTGTTCGGGGTTGTTGATGGTGATGCGTTGCTCCTGTTGGCATGCGATGCTGGTTGCAGTTGGTCTTATGCCTGTGGATCGTTTTGCTGCCGGATTTGTAGTGAATATGCTGGTTCCAAACTATCGGTTTGGATGTTAACTTGTTGTTTGGATTTAAGTTAGGTTGTATGTTATTAAATCTGTCATGTCTAGGTCCGTGATCTTTGATCCCGCCTGTTTCCTTGGTTTGGGGCATACCCCTCTTTCCTGTGCTCTAATTTCAAGTTGGCAAAACACTTGGAGTTAGGACATAGACCTGTAAATTTTTATTTCTTTTAATACAATTACTTACTTACCAAAAAAAAATTACATGAGAGTCTTAAAATTTTTAGTTCTCTGTCTGGTCTTTCCCCTAATCCAGAGAAGAGTGCGGTTTTTTGTTGTTCAACAAGCGATATCACCAAACGGGGTATCCTTGACATTCTCGGATTTAGATTGGGCAATCTCCCTGTCAAATATCTCGGGGTCCCCCTCATAACCACTAAGCTCTCTGTCTCTAATTGCAAACCGCTCCTCGATAGAGTCCATCAACGAATTTTCTCCTGGAAGAATCGCTGGCTCTCCTTTGTGGGTAGACTCCAATTGATTTCCTCCATTCTATCCACAATCCACAACTACTGGGTCTCCCTGTTCATCCTTTCCAAATCCATCTTGAAATGCATAGCAAAGTCCATTCGCTCCTTTTTGTGGCTCGGAGCCTTTGTTGGTCTGTTATATGTAAAGGTTGCTTGGACTGATGTGTGTTCCCCTAAAGAGGAAGGTGGGTTAGGAATCAAAAACATGAACGCATCTAATAAAGCATTGTTGGCATGCCATTTTTGGAGAATTATCTCTAAGGATCCGAACTCCATTCGGGTCGCATGGTGTTATGTTCACCGTATCAAAGACCGCTGCATTTGGACCATCAAAGTTCTGGACTCTGCCCCATGCAGCTAGAAAAAGCTGATGAAGCTCCGTCCAACCCTTCGATCTAAGATTCGGCATCATATAGGTAACGAAGGTGACACCTTCCTATGGTTGATACTTGGCATCCACTCAGACCGCTTTGTGATAGATTTAATAAGAGAATCAGGTGTATAACTGGATTGCCATTAGATGCTAAGGTTAAGGAAATTATCAGAAACGACGTCTAGAATTGGCCAAACCCGTTTGATATGGAGGTTGTTGGGATTTTGAATAACATGCCTCCATATCTCCCTAATCCGTCTCGCAGTGATGTGGCCTTATGGACTGCCGATCGTAGTGAGGTCTTCTCTTCAAAATCTGCATATGGGATTTTTCGCGAGCCTAAAGGTGCGGTGGAGTGGTTTAGCCTTGTCTGGGGCCCCATGTTCATCCCGGCTCACACCTTTATACTCTGGCTGGCTATCCGCCAAAGGCTAAGCACTCTCGATAGGATTGGCAATTACCTTCACATTCCTGCGGCATGCATCCTCTGTCCCAATGGAAGGGATTGTCATGATCACCTTTTCTTTGATTGCCCTTTTTCCTCGACTGTCTGGCGACAAATGCGCCAAAAGGCGGGGTGTAGCTGGCCACACTCTAATTGGAAATCAAACATCTTGTGGGCTGTAAAACGATGGAAGGGCAAAAACCTCAAAGCTTACTCTTTTCGTCTCACCCTTGCTGCTTCTGTCTATTTTATCTAGAAAGAGAGGAATCATCGTATGTTTAAGAAAAGGAGGGCGCTTAACGAAACCCAAATGGTTGCCCAGATTTCTGCGGTGGTCCGGGGGAAACTGGAGGTCTCTTATAGTGCCTTTACAGTGCATGACAGGTAGGTTTTGAACAGATGGAGCATTCCTAGTACAACCTTGCATTCAGAAGTTTTGATTTCTATTTGACAGATGGATGGCCTGCTGTTGTGTTTTATTTGGCTCCGATGTTTTTTTTTTGTAAGTAATTAATTGCATTAAAATTTAAAAAAACTGTACAAATAGCTATGTTTTTTACCAAGTGTTTTACCGACTTGAAAAAAGAAATATAGAAAGAGGGATTCCCCTAAAACATGACACAGGAGTCAGAAATAAAAGATTACACAATTGGAATTGGCTATTGAGACTCAAAACCACAACTGCAAGCAGAACTGAACAGGAGGATGCTACTTCAGCAATAGGCGAACCCTGCCACGTCAGCATATCCACATGTAGAGAGCAGAGGAGCATAAGCCATTCCGTCCAACCTTTAGGTGAAACAAAGGGATTCCGGAAATGATCGCAATGTGGTCACTCCGGCCAAGAAGATCCACTTCGTCCAAGTGGAGCATCAAGCACTCCGACCAGCAAGGAGCACAAGCCACTCCGTCCTTCCTGTTAGTGAAGCAAAGGGACTCCGGAAAAGTTTGCAAAGTGGACACTCCGGATTCTTGAACACCGGAAAAAGATGATCCGGCTTTAGGAGCTCCAAAAAAAAGGAAGCACTCCGTCCTCAAGGGCTCCGGATAGAAGTTGACAAATGGACAATAATATAATAAACCCTCGAAAGCAGGACAGAGATTTATTATTATTTATTATTATTTTTTTTTCCAAGCCACTCTGGCCATAGAGAGAGCCAGCACCGGAATCAATCAACGGGGCTAAAGGCACAAAGGCCACTCCAGCCAAAAAACGAACAAATAAACATTCCGGATTCCGGAGTCCGACTGAACCGTTTTTTTTTTCAAAGAAACACAGAAAGAAAGAAAGAAACACTCCGGATTCGGAGTCCTCAAAAGCAAAAGCACTCCGGAAATCGGATTCCTCAAAAGCTAGGACAAAATATTTTTTTTTTCCAAGAGAACAGAAAGATACAAACCGGATCCGGAGTCCTCAAAAGCAAATGCAATCCGAAAACCGGAGTCCTCGAAAGCGCCGAAAAAAGCAGCGCACAAAAATACTCTGGAAACCGGAGTTCACAAAAACAAGGACAGAAACCCCCATTCCTTCCTTTTTTTTTTTCAAGAAGCACAGGAAGAAAGAAAGAAACAAACACTCCGGATCCGGAGACCTCAGAAGCAAAAGCACTCCGAAAACCGGAGACCTCAAAAGCGAGGACAAATTTTTTTTTTTTAACAAGAAGTACAGGAAGAAAGAAAGAAACAAACGCTCTGGATCCGGAGTCCTCAAAAGCAAAAGCACTCCGGAAACCAGAGACCTCAAAAGCGAGGACAAAATTATTATTATTATTATTATTATTCAAAAATAAAAGCATAGAAGGAAGCACTCCGGATCCGGAGTCCTCAAAAGCAAACGACAAAGAAACACTCCGGAATCCGGAGTCCTCAACCGCTAACTACTCCGGATTCAAGCCACAACATCCAAATGTCAACCGGAAACCCAATCATCCGAGTGCAAGTTGGAGCAAGGAATGTTCCACCTTTCTAAAATTCACCTGTCCTACACAGTACGTGCATAATGGGATGCCTCAATCTTCCCCCGGATTGCCGCAGAAATCTGGGTAACCATTTGGGTTACGTTAAGATTTCTCGAGTCATTAAACATACGATGGTTCCTCTCTTTCCAGATGAAATAGACGGAAGCAGCAAGGGTGAGGCAGAATGAATATGCTTTGAGATTTTTGCCCTTCCACCGTTTAGCTGCCCACAAGATGTTTGAATTTCAATTAGGGTGGGGCCATCTACACCCGACTTTTGTGGCGTATTTGCCACCAGACAGATGAGGAAAAAGGGCAATTAAAGAAAAGGTGATCATGACTCTCCCTTTCGGAGGAGCAGAGTATACATAACGCAGGAATGTGAAGGTAATTGCCAATCCTATCGAGAGTGCTAAGCCTCTGGCGGATCGCCAGCCAGAGAATAAAGGTGTGAGCTGAGATTGACATCGGGCCCCAGACAAGGCAGAACCACTCCACCACACCTTTCGGCTCTCAGAAAAGCCCATAGGCAGATTTTGAAGAGAAGATCCCACTGCGGTCGGCAGTCCAAACTACCACATCATTGCGAGTTGGGTCAGGGAGGTATGAAGGCATGTTATTCAAAATCCTGTCAACCTCCATATCAAAAGGGTTTGGCCAATTTCAAACCCCATTTCTGATGATATCCTTGACCTTAGCATCCAAGGGAAAACCTGTGATACACCTGATTCCCTTGTTAAATCTTTCCGAAAGTGGACCTAAAGGGTGCCAAGAATCAAGCCAGAGGAAGGTGTCACAACCATTACCAATATGATGTCGAATCTTACTGCGCAGGGTAACATGGAGCTTCATTAGCTTTTTCCAGCTCAAAGGGGCAGCATCCGGAACTTTGATGGTCCAGATGATCGGTCTTTGATACGATGACCGTGACACCAAGCGACCCAGATGGAGTTCGGGTCCTTAGTGGTAATCCTTCAGAAATGCCGGGCCAACAGTGCTTTATTAGATGCAATCATATTTTTGATTCCAAGCCCGCCTTCCTCTTTTGGAGAGCACACGTCCGACCAAGCAACCTTTGCAGATATTCGATCAGCTAAGGATCCGTGCCACAGAAAGCTACGAAGAGATTTTTCAATGCATTTCAAGATGGCTTTGGGCAATATGAACAAGGAGGCCCAGTAATTATGGATTGTGGATAAAATGGACGAAATTAATTAAAGCCTGCCCGCAAACGAGAGCCAGCGATTCTTCCATGAATAAATCCGAAGCTGGACTCTATCGAGAAGCGGTTTGCACTCAGAGACAGAGAGTTTAGTGGTTATGAGGGGGACGCCAAGATATTTAACCGGAAGGGCACCCAATCTAAATCCTAGAATGTCAAGAATTCCCCTATTGGTGGTCTCACTTGTTGAGCAACAAAAAATTGCACTTTTATCAGGGTTAGGAGTAAGCCCAGACAGAAAACTGAAAGTTTTGAGACTCTCGTGTAATGCTTGAATGGATTTGCAATCAGCTTTGGAAAAAAGGAGAAGGTCGTCCGCAAACCCAATCATCACAGTTCTAGTAGTTGCACATTTCCAATGAAACTGAAAATCCAGATTGGTCTGAGTCATTTTTTTTGGTAAGTAAGTATTTTGGATTAAAGGGAGAAAAATTATAATATCTATGCTTTATCTCCAAGTGTTTTGACTTGGAGTTAAAACATAAACGCTAGGGCATGCCCCGACCCACTTGTACATCAGAAAATACATAAAAAAAACCTCTAGGAGGACAACGTACGACAGACTCAACAGAATATGA
>JAODPA010151190.1:0-14959 GCA_025585075.1 Nepenthes mirabilis
TATCGGCTGCTGATTTTTTTTTTTAAACTATATCATAATTTCCAATTTATCCATTGTAACTTTTTAACTTTTTCATTTTTATGGCAACATTTCAATCTTATCCATCAAGTTAAAAAAATTCAGAAACTTTTGAAAAAAAACAAAATCTTAAAATGAAACTTTAAAATTAAAACCCATTTTTAAAATTAATCTTAAACTTTTTCACTTAATTGAAAAACAAAAACACTGTATTTAAAAAAACGACAAAGATAAATTATTGGGAATACAGTCAATTAAACTAAAACATTGTTTTATACCTAAAACATATTACATTTTGTTGGGTCTGAAACAAAGACCCAAAAAGATTCGAAACCTAGCCCACGGAGTAGCTGCTTGAGAGGCAGTTGAGGTCCAACGCTCCAAAGCGGCCTACATGATAACCCACGTTCAACAGCCAATGGGCGTCGTCTACAACTCATTAATGCTACTGCTAGGGAATTGTGGAAGCGCAGGAGAAGCGAGCCAATGAGGAAACAGTCAGCGCTACCAGTCGTGGCTGAGGCAGTTGGCCACAGTCGCCCAACCAATCCCAACTCAAGGGGTAGACCAAGTGTAGCTGGTATCGCTAGGCGGTCTACCTGCCAGCGCTAAACGACAACCGACGCACCGGCAACTGCTGACAGCAATCAACGGTCAACGAAATCTTGCAACAGGAATTCTCGCGCCCAAAGCTCCTCGCCAGGGGACCTATAAAATCCTTATTCTTCTACAGAGAGGGGGATCGGATCCTGAATAATCGACTCAGCATCACTAACCTTAGGCTCCCCAGCCATCTTCTAGATCCAAACTTCTCAGCCTTCTCAGGCAACAAAAGTCAGCGACCCATTGCGATGCATACAGGGGGCCAGGCCTCCCATTACCTGCTCATTACTCTCCCATACAAGCATTCATGCACCACCCACGCTTTTACAGCATATTTCCGTACACCTATAAGTGTGCGCCCATTTCCGTTTATTGCAAAAAATTGCTGACTTGAGTATCGGAGTGTTCTTAGTGGGAGAAATCTTGCTGAATCTTTGATATCTTGTTCGTTGATTGTGTGGTGCATATCCCAGGTTAACAGAAATGGAGATCGGACCCTTTCCTGACCACCTTCGGACAACGAAGAATCCAAAGGCTCCCTAATCTGTATGACAACCGAGGATCCAGGACGTAACATTGGCGCCGTCTGTGAGAACGAGACAAGAAGCCTAGCGTCTCCTTCTCACTCTCATTCTTACACGACAAAATGGTGAACACCAGGGCGCAAGCTAGTGCCCTAGCGAGAGATGCTGTTGCCCGCAGCGATAATCCCTCAGTGGGTAGCCACGCGGACATCCGTCCAAAGCACGACGTCCACCACTTAGCCACGGACATGGGCGATATGAAACCGATAATCCAGGCTCTCTACAACCGGACAGTTACCCCGTGGATGGGGGTTGTCCCTCCAACATCCCAAGCGTCCTCCTCCAGGCGAGAAAGACGTCGCGCGGTAGCCCTTGGGAGAAGATCAGACCGGCTTGACGACGGCGGGGCCCAGGCGGCCTCCAGTAGTAGGGCCTAGTATGTGGCTGAAAGCAATCCGAGTTGGGACGATCAGGGGGAGAGCCCTGAGTGGTATAACTCCCGTAACTCCCGCGATCAAGGGAGGCCGACCGCCGCGAACTCCAACAGTGAGCGGCTGCCCTGCGCGGGAAGCTGCTACAACCGATAAGTCCAACCACACCAGCAGGGCCACATAGAGCTCTGCGACATCATCAACGTGTGAAGAGGAGCGTCCGACCTGCCAATAGAGGAGAAGGTCAAGGTACTGTGGGATCTTCTGCACAAGGAGAGACCCGCACGATCCTCCACCGACTTATGAAGGTCACCATTCGCCATGGATCTTCGGACTCAGCCACTCCCCCGCAAGTTCAAGATACCCGTGCTAGAAGGGTATGACGGAAGTAAGGACCCGATGGATCATCTCAATTACTTTCGTACCCACCCGTCCTTTCAGGGGGCGAGTGAGGCCATGACGTGCCAATGCTTTCCCATCACCCTCAGGGGGACACACTGCTTTGGTTTCATAGTCTCCCACCAAATTTCATCTGCTCCTTCAACGAATTAGCAGACTGCTTCTTAAGTCAGTTCGCCTCCAATTGGAGGGAAGAGAAACAGTCGTGCCACCTGGTCCATCTCCATTAGAGGTCGGACGAAAGTCTGAAGCGATTCCTCGACTGTTTCATCGCCGAGGATCGCCGGATCCCCTAACTCTCCGACAAGCTGAAGCTCAATGCTTTCGTCGCTATGTTTGTAGCGGGAGACTTTTTCAAGCACCTGTCCCATTGGCGCCCCCAATCCTTCCGAGAGGCCGAAGCCATTGCCTGAACCTACATCTCAGCGAAGGAGGCAAACAAGGCAAAGCGCCCTGAGCCTGTAGACCGCCCCATAGAAGTTCCCAGGCCTACCGCCGGAAAGAAGAGGAACGACGACGGTAGCCACTTCCCGGAGCGCCGCAAGCAGCCACGCCCTTCGCCGGGATCAAGGAAGGATCACGGATCAACATCCCTGACTCCCGTAAATGATACCCGCGCGAACATCCTGATGCAGATCTAGGATGAGAAGTTCTTCAAATGATTGAAGATGTCGAAGGGCCCGAGCTGCAGTGACCAGACGAAGTACTGCCAATGCCACCGCTGCCTCGGACATTCCACGGAGAACTGCTGAACCCTACAGTAAGAGATAGAGGACCTAATCAGGTGTGGACACCTTAAACGGTTCGTAAATAGTTCGGGACAGGCCCCCGCAACCTCAGAAGGCGAGGCCAACGAGCCTCCTAGGAACCGTACAGCCGCTGACGTGATTAACATGATCTCAACCGCGACGGTCAAGAGCACTAGGCGGAAATAGCCGTAGCCGACTTCCAGCAACAAGAGAGCGAAGATATGAGATAGGAGTGATGTCATTAACTTTAGTAGCAATGATATGGCTCATATAACCTTCTCCCATATCGATCCCCTTGTTGTATCCACCATCATCTCAGATGATACAGCTGATTACCAACTGAAACAGGTCTTCATTGATAATGAAACGCCAAATAAAAGCAACGCCGATGGCCCTCTATACGACATGGACAATAAACCTATACCAGTGCAGGGGATAGTCCGGTTGGAGATCACGATGAAAACTTACCCGCGCGTTGCAACGCGAGAGCTAACGTTCCTTGTCATCGATCTGCCGTCCGTTTACAACGCTATACTAGGTAGACCCTTCCTCGCAGCCTTCGGGGTTGTTACCTCAATTCTTCATCTGAAGATGAAATTCCCAACCCATTGCGGCGTGAGAAAAGTGCTAGGGGACTAGGCGATGGGACGGATGTGCTACTTGTCCCAGGTCGTCCCCACAGCGCCGGATCACTTGGGCGAAGATCTAAATCTTCGCGACAAAGCCATTCTACAGCAAGCCCAATTAGGGGAAGCAATCGAAGCAATCCATCTGGATCCTGCCGAGTCAGAAAAGTGCATACATATGGGCAGCTCACTCCCACCTGCTGATTGCGATTGACTAATCACCTTCCTGCAGATAAACTCCGACGTGTTTGCTTGGGTTCCTGTCGACATGGCCGGGATATTGGCAAAAGTGATAGTCCACAGACTGGGCATCGATCACGGCCACAAGCTCGTGCGGCAGAAGCGCAGGAACTATTATGTCAAAAAGGTGGTTGCTATAAGGGAAGAGGTAAAAAGACTTCTGGAGGCCGAATTCGTTCGGAAAGTCCAATATCTAAATTGGTTATCCAACGTCGTGCTGGTGAAGAAGAGTAATGGCAAATGGTGAATGTGCGTGGACTTTATCGACGTTAATAAGGCTTGTTCAAAGGACAGCTTCTTTCTCCCTCGGATCGATTAGCTGGTGGACTCCACGTCCGGGCACGAGCTCCTAAATTTCATGGACACCTACTCTGGTTACAATCAGAACAGGATGCACCCGGACTGCGACGTCCCACGTCATACGTCCTTATACTTATCATTAATTTTATTATTATCATAGACAGGATCCTAACATTAGTTATAAATTATACTGACTCTAATATCACATTATTCATTCATGATATTAGTTTAAATTAAGAAAGATACTTACTAAACATCCATAAGAATTTAAACCTGACGGAAGTATATATTCTATATCATAACGGAAGTAATTCCATTATCATCAAAATACAACATGTCTGAAATACAACATTATACAGTACATATTTTTTTCTTTCTTTTTATCATCCCAAGTATAATATATACGTCATAACAAAATTATGCCCACCTCAAATTTCTTTCCTAATCCTGTTCGTCCTTCATCATTTCTTGAGACTCGTTTGAAGGGAACTGAAAACAGCAAGCGAGTGAGCCAAATGCTCAGCAATGTACATAACATACAAAAGCATACATTTTATACGGAATATACATTAACATATATAAATAGAAGCGGATACATGAAGTGTAATACATTTACCTTTTTTTATTTTCTAACTTTTATTAACTGTATTTATTTTTCCTTATCTTTAGGGACCAGGGCCAGTAGGCCTCACCAACTAACAGAGCAGATAAATCGAAGAAATGATTGTATTAATCCACACAATTTAAGGCAAATATCCTAACAATAGTATCAGCTGATGTAGACAGATTTTATTCCAACTTTGAGGGTCCAAATCATATTTAATTTGGATCCGATTTTTACGAACCGATAATTAAATATCACCTCTAAGGTCTTAGCTAACGTTTGGCACCGATTTGGCCCATTTTGGGTTTGGGTTATATTTTATTTAAAATTATTTTTTCAACTACTCAAATAAGCAGTTCAGCAAGACCCTTACTGTTCATGGGTCCGATTCAATATCCGACCCATATTTTCTTGGGCCGCCGATTTATATGGTGATAGTCTACACCTAATAATAGCAAGTCGAGTCAGGTTGGACTCTGGATCAATCCATTTTGGGGCATGTTTGGCTAAATTTCAGAAACTGAAATTTCAACATCAGCAGAACCAGTAAGCTGGTTCTGCAGCTGAGTTCGGATCCGATTTTGAACACCTTTTTGAACGATTCAGATGCTCATTTGACTAGTATTGGTCAAATAAGGATCATTTGACCAGTTTTGGTCATTGGCTAATTTGGCCATTTAGTGGTCCATATAAAGCAAACATCAGGAACTGCCATAGCAGAACCCGATTTTGGACACTATCATGTATCCAGGGCCGGTTCACCCATTTTTTATTTTTTTTCTTACAACTCCTCATGAATTTATGATAACTAAGGAAGAGTATGTAAGTATTAGATCAACAATACTCAAGAAAAGTTAGCCAAAAATTGCTCAACAATCAAGGAAAGGGTCGAAGTACACTTGCAGATTTATTCAGTTGGACTTCTCTTTGCTGCCTCTTGGTTTCCTTCCTCTTTTTCCTTATTTTACCCCCGATTTTTTTGTGCTTCACAATCTATCCTCTCTTCCCTTCTTCTACCCTATTCATGCCTTAAATAAATTGACTCATCTTATCCCCTAAACCCTCGTGTCATTCCTCCAATTTCTGCATGCAGCAACAACTTGGTGGTTGCATAAGATTGCAATCAGTGTTTTGCTGATTCATCATCCCTCTGTTAGGCAATAATGAGGGTACAATCTAGGGCCAGTATTTAGTATTATTTGTGGCCAAACTTATTCTAATTAAGTTGCTCAAAGAGCTGCTTAGAAGATAGGAAAACTTGGCTGCTGATGCATGCCACCTTCATGCCTCTTTTCCCCATTTTTCCTATTAATATATAATATGTCCTTAATTTACTATATTTTATACTTACTATTGTCCAACATGGAGTGAAAAATCCAACTAATTTTCCCGTTGGCACAACTGCAAAATCAAATTTGTCAAAGTCCTCCTTGTTGCTGAATTTTTTCCTACTGTCATTTAGCTGCTGCCGCGGGGTTTTGAGGGTCATTTTGGTTTTCTAAATTTTTCTAAGTGTGGGGAGGGTCTTATACACATAATACCCCAAGTGTGTGACCAAGTTTTCCTTAGAAATTTGGCAAAAATGGCTGCCAACAGCAGTTTTTGTCAACCTAAGTGAAAATTCCCATTTTGCCTATTATCTTGAAGGATTTAGTTTAAGGTGTTCGGGTATGCATTGGTAAAAATTTAGGACAACGAAACTTAATATAGACACTAAAGATTGTCTAGTATTAATTTCGTCAAAAATTAAATTTCTTATCATCTCCCGATTTACATCCCTGGATTTCGGGTTTGAAGGGTAAGTTAAAATGATCGGGTGTTGGGGTTTGGGAAACGAATACATGGAAAGTTAGTCTACTTGTCAATGATCAATTGCGATTATTTACCTCAAAATTCGGGTCGCCTAACACAACCCGAATCAATTCCTGGCTTTTAGGTTTAAAAATTAAATTAAAGGAATCGGGCATGAGTATACGAAAAAACTAAGACATAGAGGGCTAGTATATTTGTCAAAGACTATTTTGAATTAATTTCATCATAATTATATAAGTCATCCCGAATTACGTTCCTGGTTTACAGGATTGCGGTCTTTACAATTATCCCATTCTTACAAAAATTTTGTCCTCGAAATTTGGAGAAAATTACACATATGGAGAAAACAAATGAGGGTAATCTTTCCGAATATCCTCTTCGTGTTCCCATGTAACTTCCTCGGACGAATGATTTCTCCATAGAACTTTGACGAGTGGAATGACTTTGTTGCGCAAAATTTGATCCTTTCTATCTAGAATCTACACCGGCTCTTCAGTGTAAGATAAATCTTCATTGATCACCAAAGGTTCAAAATTTATGACATACTCTGGGTCATGTACATACTTTCGCAACATCGATACATAAAATATATTATGTACCTCTACTAGACTCGGTGGTCAGGCTAATCAATAAGCCACTTCTCCAATCTTTTCTAAGACTTCGAAGGGACCTATGAATCTTGGTTTGAGCTTTCCTTTCATTTCGAATCTCGTTATTCCTTTGGTTGGTGATACCTTCAAGAAAACATAGTCACAGATGTTGAATTGTAAATCTGATATTCTCTGATCAGCATAGCTCTTTTGGCGGCTCTGGGCGATCTTCAGATTATTGTGGACTACTTTGATTTTCTAGGACTTTTCCTTAATGATGTCCGGTCCTAGAAGTTGTCTATCTCCTGTTTCTTCTCAATGGATTGGAGATTGACATTTTCTTCTATAAAGAGCTTTGAATGGTTCCATTTCGATACTGGCTTGATAGCTATTGTTATAGGCAAATTCAGCTAAGACCAGATAGTTGTCCCAACTGCCACCCATTTCTAGGATTGAAGCTTTTAACATATCTTCTAGGATTTGAATAGTTTGTTCTGATTGTCCATATGTTTGTAGATGATAAGCCGTACTGAATTTAAGTTCTGTTCTGAGTTCTTGTTGTAGGCTTTCCCAAAATTTAGAAACAAACAGTGGATCTCAGTCTGACACAATGGATGCAGGTACACCATGCAATTGATAACTTCGTTTATATAAATTTCAGCTAACCGATCCCGTAAGTACATAGTCCGAATAGCCAGAAAATGTGCCGATTTAGTGAGTCTATTAATGATCACCCAAACAACGTCATGATGTTTAGATGACCTCGGTAGACCCATGACAAAGTTCATTGTTATATCTTCCAAATTTCAGCTCGGAATTGGCAGTGACCGACAACGGAACCAAATTCACCGGTAAGCGGTTCATGAAGTATTATGCAGTTTTGCACATCGGGCTGCTCCATGCGTACGTGGCATACCCTCAAGCAAATGGGTAGGTTGAAGTCACCAACCGCACGCTGCTGCATGGACTGAAGACCAAATTGGAAGACGCAAGGAGCTCGTGGGTCGATGAACTACTTTCTGCACTCTGGTCGTATCGGATAACCCTACAAGAATTAATGAGAGAGACACTCTTCAACTTCTGCTACGGAGTGAGGCCGTAGTCCCCACTGAAGTGGAACTACCCTACCTACAGGTCGAATGTTTCGATCCAACCACAAACTCTTAGAGACTTAGAGAATGCCTTGACCTACTCCCAGAAGTTTAAAACGTAGCCCGCCTGTAGACCGCAGCCTATCAGCAGGGTATCACGCGGTACTATAATAAATGGGTGAAGGCACGCCCACTTGAGGTCGGAGATCTGGTCCTCCAGAGTGTGGAGGCCGCGGGAAAAGCCACGAGCAGGAGCAAGCTCTCCCCTAGATGGGAAGGTCCGTTCCTTGTCTCCGTAATCCTCCGGAGTGGAGCGTATCACGAAGAATGCTTGTACATACATTGAGTTTTTATTTTAATAACATTAATCATTTCTGTTAACCTGTATCTCCATTCATGTGAGTGTTTTCATGCATGACATTTCAAAAGTAGAACGACCTAGACTGCCCATAAGTCGGAAGGACTGTCGTCCATCCGTAAAATGAGGCATTGGTATCGTGCCAAGCGGCCTGTGAGCGGTCACCTCAAAACCTCGACCTATCGTCGAGTGGCCCGAAATGGCCCATAAACCTTGGCCCCGCGCCAAATGGCCTATTACCGGTTTCGTCCGAGCCTTGACCATGCGTCGAGCGGCCTGAAAGCGGCCACATCCGGACTTCGACTCGGTGTCGAAAGGGTCCTAAGTGGCCCGCTACCTTGGCCTTGTGCCAAGTGACCCAAAAGCGGTTACCATCAAATCTCGACTCCGCGTCGTAGGGCCCGTGCGGTCCAGAGAATCATGGTTCTGAAGCAAATGACCCAGGCGGTCAAAGTGTCAGGCCTAGGGGCTTTTGAAGCTTCCCAACTTACAGCCACCAAAACCTTAGGTGGCAAGAATCGTAGGTGTGCAGAGACCTTCTCACGAAGAAGAGAGCACTCTCAGTTTACAATGGTCGAGGGTTAGGACCTTGTACATGGTAGTGACAACGCCCTGTGCGGGGGCCACGCATCTATTGTGGATACCGCATGAGAAGAGGCCTAGACCCGAAGTTCAACTGCTGTGGCCTAAAAACCCAGTTGGCCCTTAGCGTGGCTCCATGGGACTTACGACGACGTCCACTTTACTGGATCAAGCTTTCCATTAAACGCGTGAGATGTAACGATATCTTCTAACGAAGGATGAGTACCGCACAAGAAGGCGCCGAATTGGGGCCTTGGCGACAATAGCTTCACAAGCTTAGTAGTTAAACACGAGATGCAATCTCTCAAATCTCACTGGAAAGTATTGAATACAAAAAAGGTGCTACTTTTCATTCATTTGTACAAGGCGCAAATGAAGAGAAAAGAGGGAAACAATGTCTACAAGTAAAAATACTATTGAGGATTTGACGGATCAGTCCCTCAGGGAAATTTTTCAGGCGAGACCTGTCCTGGACCCTGGAGTTGCCTGGGTGGAAGATGCCCTCCAGGACGTCGGGGGCCGCAAGCGAGGCAATCCTGCAGCACAGGTGAATGCCGTCCCAGAATCGAGCCCTAAGTGCAAGATCCGCCTCCGACAGAGTAAATCGGCCCCTTAGATCACTTGATAGGCGTGAGTTGTCATCCTCTAGGATAGTAAGCATCTCTTTCAGTTGCTCAACCTCCTGTTGTAAACGCGCAGCTTCTGGCCGTTCTCCTCCTTCAAGCGCCTAATCTCCTCCTGCACCCCCTTGCTCTCCTCTTGAAGGGAAGCGACCCTGGCTCTCATGCGCTAGACAACATCTAGCCCATGATGAAGGCTCCTGTGCAGTTGAGCGGCTAGCTCGTCAAATGAGTAAATACCCTCAGGAATCTGCATGGGAAGGTAGAAGGTCAAAATTTTCAAAAACTCAAGACTGCCGAAGAATGTTTAGCTCGAGGCGATTATACCTGAGTGGAGGTTGCGTCCGGAGGACGAGCTAAATCTCCAGACATGGATAAGCCTGGGGAGTCCCCGCGTTCAACCGCAATTTCTACGAGGCTTGGATGGTCTAGAAACACGGAAGGCAAGGAAACGCTCAGGGGCTCTGGCTCCGGAGCCATCCCTCCCGCGACTGTTTTCAAGGCCAACTTAGCGCTTTGCGGACTGGCCTCCAGTGCAGCTTCTGCCTCCAACGCCATAGGAACGTCCCCCTGGACCCCCCTCCAAAGGCGGCTCAGCGGAAGTTCCAGCGGGCTCTAAAGGTCCCTCCAACTCTAGTGTTGGCCCTGGCGTGCATGCTTTGTCCGGGTCACCGGAGGTCAATGCGCCGCCCACCATGGTTGGAGCACCCTCTGTGTTCAACTCCAGTGTCTCCAAGTCGACAAAGGAATCCGCAGAAGACTCCTCACCAGAATGAAGTTCCATTGTAGGAACATCGTACTCAGCTAGTGCCACAGCAAAAATCGGTATGGGTCCAACGGTCCCCTCCTGTAGTTCGGAGCTTGACGTCGCCTCGAGGACTAGGACCCGGGCTCGTGTGGCGGATCCAACAGCCAACCTCTGCGACCTCCGAGTGGAGGTACCTCTAGCCTTCCTCAACCTCTTCAGGGGAGACCCTCTCTCCTCTTCATCTGAATATGACTACAACAACGAGCAGCTTTCCTCTGCATTCTCTTCGGACGGTGGGGGAATCACGATGTCCCCAGGCTCCTTTTTCGAGGGACCGACGGTGCCCTAGCCCGACAAAGGCCCACACCTGGCGGCCTCAAAAGTAATGAACATCAGGAAGTAGCCCTGAATGGAGAACTTTGCCATCTGAGAGTTGATGGCGGCAACCAACTCCACCATGTCCTTGGCATCCTCCGAGGACACCTTCCCATGGAAGTACACCACGATCGAGCCCCAGTCAGTGAAAGTTCGGAGTCGGAAGGCTCTTACAAGAAGAAGAAGTGATTCTTCCAGTTCTTCACCAAATCGGGATTGGTCCCCCGAAAATGGAAACCAGTTCTTGGAGACATGGAGATCCAATCCTCCGACTCCATGAAGTGGAAGATCAATCTCACCGCCTTTACGTTGAAAGCGCCGGTATGGAGACAAGTAAAGATGCACAGTGAGATCAGATAACGAAGGGCATTGGGATGAAGCCTCACCACAAGAACGCCCAAACCTCAACCAGTGCATACAGAGTGCACGGTATGGGGTAACGAAGCCCCCCTCTCAGATGGTGCTCGTAAATTGCGACGAAACCATCTTACGGGGCGTTGGCTCTACCAACAGAACCAGGAGCACGATAAACCCAATCGTTAGGGATCCCATAATCCACCATCAAAGAGGAAATGGCGCTAGTCATCAGGATGGACCTCGTGTTGTCGACCCCATGCCGACTGACCTTAGAAGAAGAAGGAGACTCTATCTTCTTTGCCATTTTTTTCTCTCTCTCTATGGAACGAGTTGAAAGCTTTCAGTGCAAGGAAACGACCAAGAGGGATTTCGCTGAAGCATGGCTTAAATAGACGGTGAGGTGCCAACGCGCGAAAAACCCAAACGACGCTTCCGTTCAGTGGCCATACCGCGTGCCGGCCACGCAGGAACGTCATGGGCCCCAAAGCAGCGGGCAATCATGACCCCTAGTCAGATCACAGATCGACAACACATCAGCTGCCTTGCAAAATCCACACTGTCACACCAACATTTAATGCGAGAATTTTAATTGCCAGGAAAGGCAGCAGTGAGACTTCCAAAACAAGCGCGCAAGGAAGAAAATGAACCGTTCGACTACAACAAGCAACAGAAAGTGAAATGGCATAGCTAAGTGTTAAATTTCATTATAATAGTCATTAATAACTCGCTTTACCGCAACCTGCGGCTGCAGAACACATTTAATGGCCTTCTCCTGGCACAAAGGGATCTGGAGCAAGATACTCCAACAGGTTCGCGTGCGTCAGGGCGCTAGAGTTTTGAGAGTCCAAGATGTTGATGCAAAAATTCGGATCCTCTAGCGAGACTAGTCTCCGACTGAAATGGATGCTGTCCTGGAAGCTCCTTTCTTATGTAGGACCGACTTCCTCCGGCAGAAACCTCGACCTCAGCTCAGTCCCCATCCATGCGACCTTCGTTCCAAACCATCGCCGCAGCCACTCAAGCTCCTCCTGGAGAGTCAACACGTGGGCTTGAGCCCGCACATTAGCACTAGCAAGCTTGGACGCCCTTGCTTCCGATTTCGCCCACGCCTCGTGAAAGTGTGCAGCACGGGCCTTCAATTGCTCTATCTCTCCAACCGTGACTTGCACCAGGGCTTCGACGCCTTCGACAACCCTAGCCACTCGGTGAAGCGAAGGAAGCAGACCTCTCCTCCCTCTCAAAGCCTGGTGGCACCTTGGAAAATTGCATAACGGTAGCCTCCAAATGATATCCCTCCGACCCGGCCGCACTAAGGACTCCAGAGGCGTGGGTCCCAGTCTCAGGCTCTTCTGAAGAAGGTCTTGACCAAGACGATGAGGACGACCCCTCCATCAAAATAACAGCGAAAGCGGACAAAAGGGAAGGGGATCGAAGGCAACATAAAGCTTCGCACCGTCAAAGAAGCAGCAGAGCACTCTACATTGGAGGAAATTTGTGCATTTAAATAGGCAAAGTTTCCCCCTAAAGCGGCAGCGTCTTGAAGGTGTAGAGCGCCAGAACAAAGCCAACGAATGCCCTCAATGTGGCAAATCCATGAAGTTTTGCGTGTTTCCAAGGAAATCATTATGGTGCAGCGCCTCGTGATTTCCTGCGCGTTTAATGCGCCAGATGGACAGGCTGATGTGACTATCGCCAGTGACGTTCAAGCCTCCACGGCATCGAGCATTAGAGGTTCCCTCTTACCACATCCTCCCAACAACGGTCTACATTAGGACTCAAGGAACGAAATCGGCAGAACTGACCACAACCATCCAAAGATGTTCAGGCGTGCGGAACGGAGCGCGGCGCAACGGAAGAAGCAAATTGCCCATGAAGGGTGATAAAAGATAAAAGAGGGGGGAAGTGGTCAGGAAGAAAAATACGTACTACAAGATAGAAGAGTAAAGACGAAATGCTACTTCTTTCATTAATCAAAGCCTTACTTACAAAGTACAAGATCTACAGCAGCAAAGGTACAAGAAAGAGAAAAAAGATATGGCACGGGCCTTAGGCCCCATGGCGAATGCCCCAGAAGCTTGAGCAAGCTTGGGAACGTGATCTACATGAGATCACCATGACCTCGCCGCTGATAACCCAACAAGCCAAAGCACCGGGAATAGCTACGTGTTGGTCTATCTCCGGTGGAGACGAACCCAATGTCATCTACCGAGGTAGAACCAACACCCAACTCAGGGGCCTCTGGCAGGGACGCAAAAAAGAACATGCTTTTCCCTCGCCAAGGCTTCCCTCTCTACTTCCTCCCCAGCCGGTGCGCGACCCAAGTGAAATGGAGATCAGGAGCGACGCGCTTCATCGGAGGAGAGGATTCCCGAGATAGCTTCACTGCAATCCCACAGCACCCAGGACGCATCACTCCACGGGGGGAGGCACGCGACAATAGCAGAGTGGCTAAACCACCCTCATTAGCATGAGGAATCGAGCACAGCATGGGCATGAAGACAGTCTTTGTCAAGAACTCCAGATCTCTAGCTATTCCATCCAACTTCTTCACGGACTCCCACCAGAGGTGGGGCAGGCCAAGACCTTCGCATTGCTCCCCTAAAGTCAGTCAAAGGATGAGCTGCACCCACCGAAGAGCCCTCCTATTTAAGGGCGAGATGACGCCCTTCCAGCGCTTAATGGGGCGCGCTATTCCGTGGATGTCTTTCATGGAACAGGAAAGCCCTCAAATCAGACGCAACCTCAGGCGTGCAAATCGTTCCATTCCAAGCACCGAATCGCTGCAACACCAAAAAAGTATGCGCGACTGCCTGGGGAAGGCGCGAAGCCAGAAGACGGCAAGTGTTGGCGCATCTCGAGGAGCACCGGGCGACTGCGAGTTGGACCCAAAGGACATGTCAGGCCGTGACTGCTAGTTAGCCCAGGCATGGGGGGCTAATGTTCGGTTCGAAACAAAGACCCAAAAAGATTCGAAACCCAGCCCATGGAGTAGCTGCCTGAGAGGCAGTTAAGGCCCAACGCTCCAGAGAGACCTACGTGGCGGCCCACGTTCAACAGCCAATGGGTGTCGTCTGCAGCTCATTAATGCTGCTGCCAGGGAATAGCGAAAGCGCAGGAGAAGCGAGCCAATGAGAAAATAATTAGCGCTGCCAACCGCGGCTCAAACGGTTGCCCACAGTCGCCTAGCCAATCCCCACTCGAGGAGTAGACTAAGCGTGGTTGGCAGCACTCGGCGGTCTACCTGCCACCGCTAAACAACAACCGATGCACCGACAACAGCCGACAACAATCAGTGGCCGACAAACCCTTACAGTAAGGATTCTCGTGCCCAAAGCCCCTCACCAGAGGACCTATAAAATCCTTTTTCTTCTACAGAGAGGGGGATCGGATCTTGAAATATTGACTCAACGTCACTAACCTTAGGCTCCACAGCCATCTTCCAGATCCAAACTTCTCAGCCTTCTCAGGCGACAAAAGTCAGCCAGCCATCGCGGTGCATACAGGGAGTCAGGCCTCCCATTACCCGCTCATTACTCTCCCATACAAGCATTCACGCACCACCCACGCTCTCACAGTATATTTTTTCGCACCTTTAAGTGTGCGCCCTTTCCGTTTATTGTAAAAAATTGCTGACTTGTGCGTCAGAGTGTCTTTGGTGGAGAAATCCTACCGGACCTTTGATCTCTTGTTCGTTGATTGTATTGTGCAGGTCCCAAATTAACAGAGACGGAAACCGGACTCTTTCGCGGCCACCTTCGGACGACGAGGAATCCGAAAACTCTCTAATCCATACGATAACCGATAATTCAGGGCGCAACACATTTAAAATTTTATTTAAAAAATTAGTAATTAACCCGTACACATTACATAGACGAACACATACGACTTTCATCGATCTGTTTGAATAAATCCAACAAATAAAAATTAATACT
>JAODPA010151201.1:0-14959 GCA_025585075.1 Nepenthes mirabilis
TACTAAAGCACAACCAATTCAAATGAATCAAGAATTGTTCGAATATTGCAAGAAAGAGATTCAAGATCTTCCTGATAAAAAATTAATTCGAACATCCAAATCACCTTGGAGCTGTTCTGCCTTCTATGTTATGAAAAATGCTGAAAAAGAAAGAGGAGTACATCGATTAGTTATAAATTACAAACCATTAAACAAGGCATTCCAATGGGTTAGGTATCCTATACCTAATAAACGTGACTTAATTAATAGACTGTACAATGTAAATATTTTTTCTAAATTTGATATGAAATCTGAATTTTGGCAAATTCAAGTTCAAGAAAAGGATCGTTATAAAACTGCCTTTACTGTGCCATTCGGCCATTATGAATGGAATGTCATACCCTTTGGATTAAAAAATACTCCTTATGAATTTTAAAATATCATGAATCAAATATTTAATCCATATACACAGTTTATTATTGTTTATATTGACGATGTACTTGTATTCTCTAATTCCATTGACCAACATTTTAAACATCTTTATCAATTTTTAAATATCATTAAATAAAATGGATTAGTTGTATCTTTACCAAAAATCAAACTATTTCAGATAAAGATAAGATTTTTCGACTTTAATATTTATCAACATTCAATAATGCCTATTCAAAGAATCAGTTGACGAGACTACCCCCGGGACCACCCAATTTCACTTAACAAATTCACGGGCTAAACCAATGGTTAAACGGGCTAAACCAATGTTATTCCGACTTGATGCAAGTGTATGCGAATTTATCTTGTATGTAGAAATATGCAGATAGATTATGCAAAAGCAATGCCGAAATCAAACAAGAATAATCCCGAAGAGAACAGTGTCACATATTCCCTCCCCAGACACAAGAAATCGAGGCACTTGTCTCTGATACCAATTAGGACTACGCAGGATCTTTTCATTCAAAATTTTAAAATATGCATTAAATCAAAGAGAGAAGAGAAATTATACCAGCAGTTCAGAAAACCTTCAAAGCTTTATTGGTCGAAAACCATACAGGATTTCAGTACAAGTAGACAAAGGTAGCACACAAACCTCTTGAGCAAACTTCACAACACTCAAAGGAAATACAACACTCAAAAAAAAGATAGAAACACTCGGTGGTATTTACAAGGAAAGAGGAAAGCTAAAATATTTACAAGGATAGATATGAGAAGAGAAGAAGGGATTCTTCTAGCTTCTCATGGTTAGATGGAGCTCTCAAACTTAGCTCTTGAGTTTTTCTCTCAATTGAGCTCTTCAATTCGCTCTGCATTGTCTTCAATCTTAGATGACCTTATATAGATGTGAAGAATCGATTAAAGCCGTTGATGAGGAATCGATCAGGACCGTTGATGAAGCATCTGCTTTAGTTTGGTAAATGTCTTGTCGATGCTTTAAGTAGGTAACCATCTCTTCGTTGCTTTTGAGAAAGTGGAGTGATTAGACGTCACTTCGTACTTTTGTGAATAGTAATGGGTTGGGAATTACTATTCATTTTTGTCGGGGAGTGAAAAAAAGATAATGGTGGGGTCATCAATTTCTTCTTTTTCGTAATGAATGTACCTGCAGGCAAATTGTTAGGAGAAAAATATTTTTTTTACAAATCATGGGCTTAAAGATCAAATGGATCTTGTGCATGTCCGGCTGGATCCTTGGTAGGGTCAAAAGGAAATGGGCTAGACGGTGGTGTAGATGATGAGGATGAGCCCACCTTTTCTGCTCTAGCATTAGTCATTTCTTTAGCGAGAGCGGCTTCGGCTGCTACTAAGTCTTCTTCATTAGCAATAGAGGCCCAACTTCGTCGTTGCTTTTGTAATAAAGACTTTATATTAGTAACTCTAGCTTGTGCTCTTTCTTGTGATTCTCGAATATGTTGAAGCATGTCATTAATGTCATTATGAATCTGAGCTGAAGATTGTGGATGAGAAGTTCTTCGCGATCGACAAGAATGTACAGATGACGTTGGGGAAGTCTTCAGAATTTGTACAGCTGCCGTATTTTTCTTGACGATCTGATGATAGATGTTATCCACCAGGGGATCTCCGTAACGAGATATTATTGGTGAAAGTTGCTTAAGATCTGGATAAAATGACTTTTTGGTCTGAAGATCTTTTTGAATATTTTGAGGAGTAATGGCCAAGAAGTCAAATTTATCCCACCATTTTACTTTAAAATCTCTGACAATAGATAATGGTGCTTCCAGATACATTGATCGACAGTTGAAAGCTCAAGACATAATCCATGAAATCGCATAATCAATATGAAAAGTAATTTTACGATGGTCAAGAAATATTTCTGGAGTGAGGGTCTCATAGTAGAGACGAGCTTCATTAATCGGAGTTGGATAAATATTAGGACAAGGTCCAAAATAGAGCCACCATTCCGAGAACCAAAAAGGAATTTGCTTAGGACAGTATTGATCAAATTTAAAAAACCAAGAATGACTGTAAGACTGAAGAAAGAATGTATTATACCATACATTCTTATAGTCTTGATAATTATATCCCATGGGTTGATAGTGAACAGAAAGTAGTTTGATGTCTAAGGGATCAAGAGCAATCTCTTGATGAGGTCGGATCTTTTCAATTTTGCAAATGGAGTAAGTGATAGAGTTATCATGAGAATTTCGATGATGTTTGAGTTCTATTGAATCTGAGTCAAAAAGAATTAATTCATAGAACTGTTGCGTTTTTAAAGGTTTGGCTGTTGGATATAGACCGTCAGACTGAAACATACGATTTATAACATTGAGTAATTCTTGTAGAGATAAAGGTTTATATAAGCCTGTCATGGTGATATGCTGTTTGATAGTTTTGACAAAATAATCAGACAGCTGAGAGGAAGAAGATGAAGAGGCTGATATTTGAGTAGTAGTAGGTAAAATTTGTGGAGGTGTCATGGCATAGTCACGAGCAGTTTGTTTAACTGGAGTGGAAGGAGGCAGTACTTGCTTACCTTTGTCCTTTTTAGGAGGCATACTAGTCCTGTATGAAGGCGTAAAACTTAATAAATCTTTGTTAAAACTTGCTTTGATGAATTTGTAAAATAAATTCGTCCAAAAAACAAATATTGATGACAGATGAAAACATGTTTCGAAAATGTTTTGTCTTAAGTAAATCTTTTTATGATAATGCTGATATAAGAATAAAATCTGCAAGTGGAAAATATGAATGTCATGAATGTCGTATGCATGTGTGGTATTATCTTCTTTTTTGATATAGCCTCTTCGATTAATTCCTAAAATTTGATTAAACCATTTAAATATTTTTTTCCCTTTATATTTTCTAATAATATTTTGGTATGTCTTTTGATATTGAAGAGAAAAGTATTTATATCGTTTTTTGATATAATGCCAGTTAATATGATTAATATCCTTTTCTCGACATTGAAGGTTCTTATACTCAATATATCTACTTTGTTCTTGTATGAGACGTAAGTTATTTGCTAATCTTCTTAGTAATTTTTTGTTCGTAGTACTGAGTGAAATATACTTACTATGTGTCTTGATATTATTTTGAAGACAAGTTAGGTGTGAGGACCCGGAACCGAAAGTGTGATAATTAGATGTTGTTAAGGTGATTAATATTAGTAAGAGGCTATACATGTAGTGAAAATATAGTAGTTAAAAGTGAAAAGTTGAAAAATACCCGAATTCAGCAAGCAGCCGAGTGGCGCTTGCTGTGGGCTCGAGCCCTCCTATCGGGTGGAAAACCAGTGGCATACCCGAAGCCCTCCGCCCGCTGGCCGCTCGAGCTCACTCGAGCGGTAAAGTGCCCGAAAGCCGAGTGGCAGGCGCAGTATAAAAACGCGATCTGCCTTCTCTCCTCTCATTTTCGCATGAGTTTAGGGTTTTAGAGAGAGAGAGGGAACGCCGATCTTAGAGAGAGAAGAAGGGAGAACGAGGCCCAGGAGCCCAAATCCATCCGTGAGTCAGTTATAAAGGTGAAAGCCCACGTCAAGGCAAGTATACCTCGGACGTCATTTTTCATTTTTACCGTTTCTTTTGCTTTAAACTTGATGAAATGCTATGAAAATCATATTGATGCATGTTTATAGTACATGAAGCATGTTTCCTTCAATTAATTGGTTGGATTGTGTGTTTATCCATATTTATTGCAAGATTTGGCTTCGATTTCATGAATAAGCATGAAAATAGTGTTCGATTTGTCTCGGAAAGGATGTGATGAAACCTTAGCTCGAAAATGTTGTGAAGATTGAGTAAATTGCATGATTTAATGCATATGCATGGAATTTATGGCATTACTTTCACGAATAAGGATGTGTTAGAGAATGATTTGAATCCGACAGTTTTGGTGAAACCCTAGGTACGAAAATGAAGAGGTTTTCATGAGTTTTGACCGTAACTTCTGTTATATGATAGTTAATTGACATCGATGTGCAACTTCCTGTATAGTTTATTTTTGAAAATATGTACAAGCCTATACCGATGAAATTTCCATATACCTTGAAGATAGCTGAAAGTAAATTGTGAAAGACTGACTTTAAAAAAGTAGTTTTTGATAAAAAGATGAATGATAACCGTCCTCGGGGCTTGGTATAAGGAGGTAATGATAGCCGTCCTCGAGACTTGGTACAAGGAGGTAATGATAGCCGTCTTTGGGGCTTTATACAAGGAGGAAATAATATGAAGTACCGTTTACTGTTTTACCGATATGCTATATTACAGTAAAATGATGATAATGAATCGTACAATGAAAAGATGATAGGGTATTGTTTTCAGTTTTACCATATATTGTCAAAGTTTACAGTTTATTGTTTTACAGTTTATAGCGTACTGATTTATGAAGCATGAGGTTTGATATCGTTATAGTGTGCCTTTACTGTATTTCCAGATGATGTTTTGACTAAACGTTCTGGTTCTATATGGTTATATGATCGTTTTGGTATAACCGTTTTACAGTTCATATGCATATACCTTGCTGAGCCTCGGCTTACAATTTTAGTGCTTTTTCCTCCTTCAGATGAGACAGTAGAGCTACTGCCTGAGGAAAAAGAGTAAACAGAGAGGAGTTGCTTGAAGACTTTTGAGGACCACCGCATACTGGAGCTATTTTGAAAGAGCCAGTTGATGTAAAGGCTTAGTTGGAAATGTGATTTTTGTATACTGATCTTATGTTTACGGATGCTTTAGAACATGTGAATTTTGTATAGAAAGCATAGGATGTGTATGATAGTAAAAGAGAAAAAAAGCTATGCTTCTGCAGGTTATTAGTTTACTTCTGCTATATACTCTGGATTTACTGTATAGGTCCTAGATGGCATCTCGTTATTGAACTGTTAGCGTAGTTAATGTTTTTATGGATTTATGCCATGGATGGCACATGTGATCCTGTGTATGTCTGTTGTAGGATTTGTGAATGATGGTTAGTTGTGTGCTTGTTATGGACGATTATACTGCATTGTATTTTTAGGTTTTTCATCCGATTACAAAAGAGACTCTGTCGAAATTTCTACAGAAATCTTGCCTTATGTTTAGACCGTTAATTGTGTTTCTGTTTGACGGAAGCTTTTGAGGGCAAAAAAAAGGATCCGTTCCGTCACAATTGGTATCAGAGAATTAAGATGCCTTAGGAATTGATCGATCGAAAAGCGGTAGTATAGGTTTGAATCTATGTATTGAATTCCTATAGGAATAAGTCGAGAGAGCCGTGAGGAGGCACCTTGACGCTCTAAATTGATTGGTGTCAATTTAGTACTTGAGCTGATTGGTATTGATTCAAGGTCTGGGATAATAAGTTTTGGTTTGAAGTTTAGGTTTGATCTGAATCGTATGTGGAAGCTTAGGTTAGAATAAGATTGCTCAATTAAGTTAACAAAGACGTTTGATGATTAAGTCAATCCGGGTAGTTTTGGTTACCCCAATCCCAATGACTTAGGCTAGCGCTAAGTTTGAAGTGGTGACTTAGTTCGATTGGCTAGCTTATGTGTCCTCGCTAGTGTTCAAGGAGTGGTTTAATCTGAATTACTTCTGTCTAAAGCAAGTGTGGCTCCTAGATGGGGACTACTAATATTAGTGGCTGGTTGTAGGGTTGAGAGAAAGATGGTGTGTCGAGACACCTTAGTGTTTGAATTTGACCGGTATCAATTGGGTTTTTGAACTGATCAGTGTTGATTCGAGGCCTAAGATAATTGATCTTAGTTTGATGTTTAAGTTTGATCGGCTCTTGGTTGAAGTTCTTTGGTTAGTATTTTGTTACGAAAGGTTGCCAGGTCAACCTAGGGAGCGTGAGGAATAGGGTGGAATTAAGTTCGGGCAAATGAAGTTCTAAGTTGACAACTCATAAAGTGTCTGGACTTCTGGGTAGTCCAGATCCTAGTGAGGTAGCAATGTGGATTTTAAGACTTAAGATGATGTTGCGGTGACCCCATGTCTGGTAGAAGATATGGCGTGCTGCCCCATGCTAGTTAGGTAGTGAAGTTGATCTCGGTTGGTTGACGTGAGAAAGGTCTTGGATCTTGGAGATTAAGAGATATTGTCCCATATGTTATGGAAGTTTCATGGATTAATGTTTTGTGTCGATGGGACTCTTGGGAGCGTGTCTTAATAGTGGTTAGTCCGATCGCAAGATTTAAGGATGTTTTATTCATGGATAGGTGGTGAAAAGGTTCAGTGTTTCAAATCAGGGCCCCAAGGTATTAACTCAATGTGTTAATGTCACCTTTCATGATAGGAGGTAAGGTTCTTGGGTTTAATATTGCGATCTGATGTCATTTTAGGGATTCCGAGCCCATGTTGTGCTGTGTTTTGAGTTATGTGTGATTGAAGGACATAGGCTTTGCAGTAGCGGCAAAGGTAACCTAGTATTCGGAAAGGTAAAAGGGTGTACCAAGGTGGACGTTCAAGTAAGAATTTTGGATAAATGCCTTCCCGAAGAGACTTTGGGACTATGATCTAAGTTATAGATAGGAGGTCGTTGGCTTAAAAATAGTTCGTATCCTCTGACCTTGAAGTGAAGAAATCATGTGTCGTAGGATCAGAGTTTCGGTGGTTATGGTGCACGAAGAAATTTGTGGATTGCCGAGATAGGAGATGGAATTTCTCAATCTTGATGTCACAACACTTGCATCTTTGGGATCCCGATTGTATATATGGTTTTGTGATCCCTAGGTTTATTTAATTACGAATTTAAGTTCGGTGCAAGTGGTGTCGAGGTTGTAATATTTTTGGAGTTCGTGGATACGATTTGTTGGGTTAACTTGAATCATAGTGGTGCAATCTTGGCGCGACGTTTATAGAATTTGGTCAGTAAGTTATCGGGTCCAACTGAATTGTGTTAGTAAACATATTGTGCCTGGTAATTGAATTGTGCGATTTCGGGTGTGAACTTGAGATAGCTAAAGGATTAAGTCTTAGTCTGATCTTAATAGTAGTTCGGTGGATGAACTACAGTGCTAATATAGTTGGCTTGGTAAAGGGTAGCATCTTGCAATCAGGTTTTAGGATTTGAAGCATGAGTTTGAATTGATCGTGGTGTCAAGAAATTGATATCGTCTTTCTTGTAGATCATTTGATCGAGGATGTTATCAAAAAGGAAAATTCAGCTGAGTTATCTTTTGATCGATAATTCGAGGTCATGTCGAATCGATGCTAATCGTTGAGGATCCTAAGCAGGGCCGTGGAAGTATCGGCTTTGGTATCGTGGTAGAATATTCCAAAACCTTCGAGGTAAATAGATGGACCGATAAGGTGGTTCACGAATTTCAAAATGTCTAGAAGATTGATGATTGGATGAGCAAACCTTGTGGATGGTTAGGTGTAACCCGTAGGCCATCGTGAAGGCTTGATGAATCCTAAGATCGATTTGGGTCCATAGTGTGTTAATTATGGATCAATGAAAGTTGTAGCCCCGGTGGTATTCAGGTTAAGTATATGGCCACTAGGAAGTCCAAAACGTCGTTTGGGTTTTGAAAATTCGTTGGCATTTTATGAAATTTTATGGGTTGATCTTTTGGCCATATTCGAGTCCATGTTGGGGTGACTTCGTTGATGAATTCGAAGGAATAATGGGGTGTACATAGTCATTAAGGATTATGTCATAAGTTCTGACGGTTGATAATCCGTATGCCCTCATTGGAAAGGGAGTGCGAGTTTTGATAAGAAAATGCCTTGTTAAGCTTGTGGCTCTTGGGTAACATAATTTTGGAGATGAACAAGATTGTAAGTAATGGATAATTAGGGAGACCAATAACTATCGTGAAAGTGCACGGTCAGCCGAAGCTGTCAAGTGACCTGGTAAGTATTCCTTGGGGATTGCTGTGTCGGTAAGATGATCAGCATGGGAAAGATTTTAACTTGTTGTCCACTAGTCGTATTCCAAGTAGTAGTAGTTCTAGTATTGACATTAACATTTTTTGTATTTCGAGATGGTTGGATGGTATTCTGAATATACGGAAGGAATCATTCAAAAACGGTAGATTTTTTCTTAAGGATATCATTTGTTGTTTCCATAGTTCTCTAAATTCTTCAAGTTGTACTTTATTATACGTTTTAAAGTACCAATCCCTAACATTTTTATTTTTCTCAGACAATAATTCTTTTCTTAACATATCTATATTAGGAAAAAATTCAGTTTTAATGAGTTCAGGATATTTTTTCTACCATTTACCGTATATTTTTTCATATTGCATATCATAACTCATTTGTTCGATACAATCCTGATTAGATGTTTTCTTTTCAATATTTCTATAAAGTAATCCAGTTCCAATTTTATAAACTTTATCGTTAGATAAATTCCATAATGGAAGATCACAAGATATATTATTTCTATGAAGTAATCCAGTTCCAATTTTATAGACTTCATCGTTAGATAGATTCCATAAAGGAGGATTCGGATCACGAGATATAACATTAATAGTTTTCATATCTAAGAAAGTTGGAGAATCAGGAGTAGTTTGAGTGATTATTGCCGGGATAGGCATTCTACTTTCAATGTGACGATTATCCAGATTTTCATGTGTAGACTGATAACGAGTGCTAACAGACGGTCTAGCACTTTCATACTCAGATAAAAGTGTATGTGATATATTTGTATTAAAACTTAATGATCGTGGTATCTGTGGAGTACGAAAGTCGAAAATGATATTTCCATCAGGAGTTTCTGATATTTCAGAAAATTTCCTTCTAGTTAAATTCCTAGATGGTTGTGTAAGATTAACTTGCCATTGTGGTGGCAACGTGATTTCATCCCATTTAAGAAGTTTTGGTGTAAAGGTAGTAGTATGATCTGCTTCTACGTGTAAGACGATCGTTTCACCAGGAGGAGTTTGAATTAAGCGTTTTGGATTAAATTGCGTTGTTAGTTATTCAAAATAAATGCGATAGAGAATTAGAAATCCTCTGCGCTCTTCTTGGTGAGACAGACCAGGTAGATGAACATTTAAGACAAGCGTAGTTAAAATAGTTGGATCTTTTAGGTCAACAGTAAAATTTGGAGCGCAATTAAAATAAATTGGACCATTAGAAAGGTTTGATTGAACTATTACTAGAATAGAATCTTTGTACTTAAGTAGAGTTTGATCTCTAAGACATAATAGAATAGGAGTAACAATTCCTAATTTGATTAAAGGTTTGATAGCTATTTGTATTAAGCCGTAATGGGTATAATTATACCATTTAATTTTGAACTTTTCTATTGATAGATTTCATAATAACCTAACTTCTTCATATTCGTTTTCAATAGATATTGTTTGTTCATGATCTTTAATAGCTAAAGCGGTTTTAAAATAAAAAGTTCCTATTCTGTAAATCTCTTCTACTTGTTATGTAGGTGTCATCCATTTAGTATAATCTTTACTGCTAGGTATAAGTAACGACTCTCTAGAATTCGTTGTCATACTTGAAGATGAACAATTTTCCCTGATAATTCTTCTTAGTCGAGTTGCCATAGTTTAATTTCTTTATTACTTAAGTCACAATTTTCTCAACACGGTTCTACAGACACAATTCTTCACACACTCTTACAGAATCAGTTGACGGGACCACCCCCGGGACCACCCAATTTCACAAAATAAATTCACGGGCTAAACCAACGGTTAAACGGGCTAAACCAACGTTGTTCCGACTCGATGCAAGTGTACGCGAATTTATCGTGTATGTAGAAAAATGCAGATAGCTTATGCAAAAGCAATGTTGAAATCAAACAAGAACAATCCCGAAGAAAACAGTGTCACCTATTCCCTTCCAGACACAAGAAACCGAGGCACTTGTCTCTGACACCAATTAGGACTATGCAGGATCTTTTCATTCAAAACTTCAAAGCATGCATTAAATCGAAGAGAGAAGAAAAATTATACCAGCATTCAAAAAACCTTTAAAGTTTTATTAGTCGAAAACCATACAGGACTTCAGTACAAGTAGACAGAGGTAGCACACAAACCTCTTGAGCAAACTTCACAACATGCGAAAGAAATACAACACTAAAAAACAAAGATAGAAACACTCGGTGGTATTTACAAAGAAAGAGGAAAGCTAAAATATTTACAAGGATAGATATGAGAAGAGAAGAAGGGATTCTTCTAGCTTCTCGTGGTTAGATGGAGCTCTCAAACTTAGCTCTTGAGTTTTGCTCTCAATTGAGCTCTTCAATTTGCTCTGCCTTATCTTCAATCTTGGATGGCTTTATATAGATATGAAGAATCGATTAAAGCCGTTGATGAGGAATCGATCAAGACCGTTGATGAAGCATCTGCTTTAGTTTGGTAAATGTCTTGTCGATGCTTTAAGTAGGTAACCATCTCTTCGTTGCTTTTTGGTTGGTATCCATCTTGTCTTAGCTTTTGAGAAAGTAGAGTGGTTAGACGTCACTTCGTACTTTTGTGAATAGTAATGGGTTGGGAATTACTACTCATTTTTGTCGGGGAGTGAAAAAAAGATAATGGTGGGGTCATCAATTTCTTCTTTTTCGTAATGAATGTACCTGCAGGCAAATTGTTAAGAGAAAAATATTTTTTTTTACATATCATGGGCTCAAAGATCAAATGGATATTGTGCATGTCCGGCTGGATCCTTTGTTGGGTCAAAAGGAAATGGGCTGGCCAGTGGTGTAGATGATGAGGATGAGCCCACCTTTTCTGCTCTAGCATTAGCCATTTCTTTAGCGAGAGCGGCTTCGGCTGCTGCTAAGTCTTCTTCATCAGCAATAGTGGCCCAACTTTTTCGTTGCTTTTGTAATAAAGACTTTATATTAGTAACTCTGGCTTATGCCCTTTCTTGTAATTCTCAAATATGTTGTAGCATGTCATTAATGTCATTATGAATCTGAGCTGAAGATTGTGGATGAGAAGTTCTTCGCAATCGACAAGAATGTACAGATGGCGTTGGGGAAGTCTTTGGAATTTGTACAGCTGGCGTATTTTTCTTGACAATCTGATGATAGATGTTATCCACCAAGGGATCTCCATAACAAGATATTATTGGTGAAAGTTGCTTAAGATCTTGATAAAATGACTTTTTGGTCTGAAGATCTTTCTGAATATTTTGAGGAGTAATGGCCGAGAAGTCAAATTTATTGTGAGGACCCGAAACTGAAAACGTAATAACTAGATGTGATTAAGGTGATTAATATCGGCAAGAGGCTGTGCATGTAGTGAAAAAGTGGCAGTTAAAAGTGAAAAGTTAAAAAATACCCAAATTCAGCAAACAGCCGAGTGGCGCTTGCTGTGGTCTCGAGCCCTTCTGTCGGGCAAAAAAACCAGTGGCGTTTCCTAATCCCTGCTGCTCACTGGCCGCTCGAGCTCCGGTCGAGCGGCAGGCGTAGTATAAAAACGCGCCCAGCTCTCTCCTTTTTCATTCAGCACGACTTTAGGGTTTGAGGAGAGAGAGAGAGCGCCATCCCCAGTGAGAGAAGGATAGAGAACGAAGCCTGGGAGCCCGAATCCATCCTTGAGCCAGTTACAAAGGTAAAAGCCCGCGACGAGGCAAGCGTACTTCAGACGCTGTTTTTCACTGTTCTGATTTCTCATGCTTTAAAACCGTTGAAAATGCTCTAAAATGTTGACGTTGCATGATGGAAGTACATGAAGTATATTTCCTTCGATTAATCGGTTAGATTTCATGTTTGTTCATGTTTATTGAAGTATTTGGCTCCGATTTTATGCATGAGCATGTGTTATGTGTTTATTTTGACATTGAAAGAACACGGCCAAACCCTAACTCGAAATTTTGGGGATTTGTGATTTAAATGCATGTGAGTATATATATTTGGAATTATGGCCTTGATTTCATGAAATAAGACTTGGTTAGAGACCGATTTGTGTCCGGAAGTTTTGGCGAAGCACTAAGTACGAAAACGAAAAGGGTTTTAATGATATTTAACCGTAGCTCCAGTTATATGAAACTTCGGCCTCAATATAAAATGAACTCCGGCTTTCAGTAAAAAGCACTCCGTCCTGTTAGTAAAAAAAAAGTACTCTGTCCAGTTGTAAAAAGCACTCCGTCCTTTTTTATGAAAAGCACTCCGTCCAGTTCTGAAAAGCACTCTGTCCCTTTTTATGAAAAGCACTCCGCCCAGTTGTGAAAAGCACTCCGTCCCTTTTTATGAAAAGCACTCCGTCCAGTTGTGAAAAGCACTCTGTCCCTTCTTATGAAAAGCACTCCGTCATTTGAGTGAAGAGCACTCCGGCTTTTGGGCACTCTGGCTTTCGAGCACTCCGGCCTTTGAGCACTCCGACTTTTGAACACTCCGGCCTTTGAGCACTCCGGCTTTTGAGCACTCCGGCTTTTAAGCACTCCATCTTTTGAGAAAAAGCACTCCGTTTTTTGAGTTTACGCGCTCCGGCCTTTATGAAAGAAAGAACTCCGATTTTAAATGAATGTCACTCCAATTTTTAAGAAGGAATTTGCACCAAGGTTTTAAAAGAAAAAGCACTCCGTCCCGTTAGTGAAAAGCACTCCGTCAAAAAGGCACCCCGTCCAAAAAGCACTCCGGCTTTAAGCACTCCGGCCTTTTTAGGAAATGCACTCCTGCTTCTTGAGGAAATGCACTCCGGCATTTTTTGAGGAAATGTACTCCGGCTTTTGTTAAAAGAGAACTCCGGCTTGTATTGAAAATGAATTCCGACTCCGAACTGAAAGTAAACTCCGGCTTTACTAAAAATGGCTTTTAAGAAGGAAGTATTTCTGTTTTCTGTTATTTTGGACCTAGACTGACATGCACTCAGGTTAGGTTCTCCGGCATGCCTTAGGACTTTTCGGTGGTAATCGATGATAACTCTGTCCATGGAGTTATTTGTTGTCTGCCCTGCCCTCGGGGCGTTGCGGTCAGGAGGAAAATTCTGTTACCGGTCTACCTTCGGGTGGCACACTGTTCTAATCCCTCGAGATGGGATACTTCGGTTTCTGGCCTTGGATTGTGTGGAGTGAACACAATCTATCCTCGATCACTCGCCCCCTCTGCTAGTAGGGTACGCTAGCAAGATCTGTACTGTTCTGTTATGTTAACTGATTTCTGATTTCTGATTTCCGTTATTGGCTACTGTACTGACTTCTGTTATTGGTTACCGTACTGATTACAGTTTACTGTTACCGATTTCTAACTACCAATTTCTGTTTACCGAGGACTGATTACCAATCTCAGTGGATGAATTCTGTTTACTGATTTCTGATTTCTGATTTCTGTTTACCATATAAGTGGGGGAGAGATTCATAGTTAGAATTACTCCGCTAGTACGTCGAAATTAATAGTTGGAATCACCACTTTGGAAACTTAGGGATGTTACCTAGGAGGTAGCTAATACCGGATAATTTCAAGAGTTATAATAGTCAATATAATCTTGCGATATTGCGAATGGATAGAACCATTTAAGGATTGCTAGGAGAAACCTTAGCATCTTTAAGAAATTTGGCATTGATGCTGATAATTGACGTTAAGAGTTTCAGACTCAATGTGTTTTTGGAGTTGTAGGAGCTGTGAAAGGAAAAAAAATTGCAAATACGTTCAAATTCTTGGACAACAGGGGTCGTTTTCTTAAATTGGGAGATAGAAATGTATTAAAAGTATTATAGCCGTGAAATTTTGGAACGAGAAATCCCTATGGTTTTGTTTCAAGACAATTCACTTATATTATAATTAGGGAGAACGTGTTCGGATTAAATTAGGTGGCCCATCGGTATGCCAACAAGATTCTGATGTTTCTAAGTATTAGGGTTTTGAGATTCCGGGTAATGGCCTAAAGCTGTAATAAATTTTTGGGTTATAATTATAATTGTAGTTTCTAATCTAGTTGTAATTTGAGGAATGGTAGGGATTTTCTGCATGATATGGCTATCTCAGGATTTGCTTTAAATATGGTTGACGTGTAATCTAAATGATTCACATAGATTGTGTGTTCTAAGAAAATGTCGGTTTGATAATGTATCAACGAAATAGTGAGGATATAAGGTATTTCGATCTTGAGGTTGTTTGCGATTTGAAGTTTGTGCCAAAATCTCGATTGAAACTTGATCAGGGAGTTTTAGGAGTTAAGTGAACTTTGATGTAGCGGCAAACTATAATCAGATGACTCGTAGCTAGATAAATAAGTAGAGTAGCGCAGCGAAAATGTGGTGAACCCACATATGATAAAGTTCAATCTGAGGCTCAGAAGAAATGTTTCCCTTCTAGACTTAAGATAGGAACAAGTAAGAACTCTCAGCCGTTTGAGGTTGCGAGTTAAGTTGGGAAAGTAGTTAACGAATTTGGTGTCTTCGAACTCGATAGAATTAGATTATGATAGAATGCGTTGGGTAATAAGGACCAGGATAATTCAATGCTCAAGATTCTTCGAGATAACCATTTAATCAATGAGGTGATTTGAAAAACGCTAGAAGAATTTAGAAGGTTACCACCGATTATAGGAATTTAAGGTTCGGGGAGAATGCTTATGATTGAGACTTAGCATAAATTAAAGTAAGAATTTTCAACTGATTGAGTACTTGAGCTAAGTCGCTCA